>JAMFLO010000152.1:0-77796 GCA_027475765.1 Paralagenidium karlingii | reverse complement strand
CACTTGTGGAAAGAACCACGCAACTGCGTAAAGGGGTAACACAGCGTTTGGTGTGAGCGCCCCCGATTGAATTGATTTTTTCAATTCACTATATCACATTGACATAGATGAAACCCTTTATATTACGAGTCATCGGCATTGCAGCAATCACAGGTGAGATATCTTTTAGACGAATCGTTGCTAAAACAAACTGAATATATGAATCAGCTTGAGCATCCACAGCAGAAGCTCCTGAATATTGAACTTGAGATTTTCCTAGGTTTCTCCCTTGAGTACCAAGAATAGTTTGAGAAGCAAAACCAGCTGATGTATCGATATTCTAATCAGTTTGACGAGAAGCTATACCTGGATTAGTGTTCCAGTTAAATCAACTCCTTTGACAGCAGGAGCAAGAGTAGCGTATTGAGCATTATTCAAGCTCGTTGTGTATTCGTCAAGAGCAATACCTAATGAAGCTCCATATTCTTTCAATTCATCTTTACTCCATTCAGTAAGCATCTTATAATGAATAGCCACTTTTCGAAGATTTGACTTGATTGAACAGTCGATCCATCTAAAACAACTTGGACAGAATCCACGAACTGATAGAACCCGTTTTTCAAGCAGCAAGATAACAGAACATGCATTAGGGGTTTGAGTGTTGGCAGATGTATTTCAAATTATTATTCTGATTGGAAACTGAATATATGCTTCCGAGAGATTTACCCATTGAGATTGAGAGGAAAGCGTATTTAAATCAAATTGTAGCTGCCCTGTAAACGTTCCACCGTTGATGGTAGAATCAGTAGTATAGGTCCATTTCTTTTCTTTGAAAAGAGTTGAGTTTTCATAAGGAGAGATAGATGCTTCGTATTCAAACACGTCTGAATCAGAATTCATTTTGTTCAGAATATCTATATTTAATATAATATAGAAGATGGAAAAATTAAATTTATCAACTACACCAGCTGACGATCTGTACAAGTTACTTCATTTGTTGAATATATATGATTGTAAGGTTGATTTCGGTTACAACTTTAGCAGAAAATATACGTACATGTTTTTGAATATAGGAATCAATCATGGAACTCACTGGGTTTGCGTTGATAATGTAAGAAAGCGTTATTTTGATCCATTTGGCTTAGCTCCTCCAAGTTACATTTCAGCGGATTATGAGTGGTTTCCATTTCAAATTCAATCAATCAAAACTGGACATTGCGGACAGTATTGTTGTCAATATATCTACTATTCAAAGCATAAAAAATTACAGGAATATTTTATCAATATAATATACAATAACAAAGTAACAAGTTGCGATCACTATTTGCATCATGGGTTACATTACGAGGAGAAGAAACAAGACAAATTTACAGATATTGAACAAACAATTAGATGAGAGTGTGAAAATTGAAGATATGAAGTTGGATTACACAGTAAACAGTGTAAACGTTGTACATCGTAGAGCGTTGCAAAATAGGCAAAATGAGAAGGCAGAGCAATCAAAACCAGCTGATGAGAAGACAATAGAGCAAAGGCCTTTCAAAACAGGTAAATGCATCATGATATCTGACATTAAACCAAAGATGATAAATACAAGAATCTTATTGACTAGATAATCTCGTTTTTCGCCATTATTTTTTTATCTCTGAACTAATATACGTGTAAGGAAAACAATGGTTATTCTACGTAATCATGGCTTCAAGTTAGAGATAACAGGATGTTTAGTAAATCTAAGAAGTGCCGAAATAATCGAAGTCTACGTAAGACGCTTGTTACTCCAGGATGGATTGAATTATACTACCTTGTCAAAGATGGAAAATGGGACATCGGCTTGTGGAATAATTTGAATCAAAATGAAAGAACGTGGCTTGCTGATGTAAATACTAAACTTGGTATTGACGACAAGAATGTAAATCGTCTTCATGCTCAGGACGCAGAACCATTTGTTAACCTCTTATCACATGGATCAATCTCTATATTCTTGAATATTGGTGTCATCTCCTGGAAGTGATCTTTTAGATGCTCTAGAGTCTCGATATCACACTCCAGGAAGCCGAAAAGTTTATCTTGTTTGATATCTTCTAAGATAGTTTCGTAGGTGTCAATGGTTGTTAATCTACCACAAGGCATCTCGTTACCTAAAGCCCATAAATACAAAGCATTTGCGTCATATCCAATAATCTTCTTAACAATCTTACTACTATTTCTTAAGTATGTTTCATTTCGTTTAGCGTATCTATTAAAGATGATGCTTGGACCTCCTGCAATGTTTTCCTTCATCTTGTGGTAGATCTCCTTATTCTCTTCATCAATGGAGTAGACAAGTCTGTTCTTGTTGTATTCTACTTTCTTCATATCCATAAATCTATGAATGTTCACATCTTTACGAGCAACGTTACAGTTGATACAGCTGATATTGATACTTCCGTCAATATGTCCTTTCTTGTTGTTGAATCTATCAGCAGACACGTTCGATTCGTCTAATTGGCATTTACAATACTTACAGAGATAATTTTGTGATTCTAGCAATTTGTTCAGATGCTTGAGCGTTAAGTTATACTTTCTACTAGCCTTATCATCTTGGTCTTCGTGTCCATTCAAACGATACTCAGGAAATGAGAATGCTGCAGTAGTAGTAGGTAATTCAATTTCTTCAAGATCAGAGTACGCAGTTTGGTACATGACTTTTTCAGCTAAAGATGGTAAGCTAACACCATCTGCAGGCATGTCTAAACCATATCTTTTATATGATTCTCGCTGTTTAATGACGGCTTTGACGAATGGGATAACATCCAGATTATTGTACCAAATCAGCAGATCCTTTACCGCTTTCATGTTATAGTGCTTCCAAACAAACTTCATTCGTGAACCCTAGCAGAGGGACTTGCTTCAAAATTTCGTTCACTTTATTGTATCTCTTGGTAATTGGTTTTTCTGCGTCACCTGTAGCAGCATTCAATTTTGCTTCATATCGTTCAATTAGAGGCTTAAACTCATTAGTACAGTTGTGTTCATAAATCTTAAAGCTTAGCTCATTGATGTACTCAAACATCTCCTCTAAGAGTTTCTGGGGATCTTCATTGACAAAGCATTTTACGTTCATTGTTAAGCTGTCACAAACCGAAACACTCAAAGGGATATGTTCATTCTCAAACGTTGTATTCTCTCCATGCTGAATACCTGTAGGGGTTAAAATAGCTTCAAAGTCGTAAACTATGAAATGATCTAAGTACTGGTCTATTCCCTTTACTCTAACGTAATCTATCAGTTGTTTCATTGCGTTTTCTTATGACCTCTCAGCTTATGACTCGAGGAGAACACCATATTGCATTTTGAGCATGGATAATTACCCAAAATCATACTTAGCTTCGTGATATACATAGCGTGGCCTTTGTAGTCTAAAATGTTAATTGAGTCATCATATTGCTTTGTTGATTCTCTGGTTTGTTGAACATCCATTGTATCCACATTCATCTCGAACACGCTTATCTTCAGCTTGAAACAGTCTTCCAACTCGTCAAACTGAAAGATATCAACTCCGAATGGTTTAAAGAGCTTGAGCGAGTATTCGATTTTCTTATAGTCACAATATTCTTTAAACCTCTGTTTTATAAGATTTTGAATGAATCTGTAATCCTTCTTGTTACCCTCTTGTAAATGATAAGCTATACAGTGAAATATGCATTTTTTGTTTGTTTTTGGGAAGTTAATGATATAACGATTCTTTGTGATACAATCTGGAATAATGATTTCCGAGTCTCCTAGAGTATGATTTCGCTTGAAAATAAATGTTTTGAATGTTGATATCTCCTTCAGTCTCAACCCGCTTCGAGGTCTGCTGATTTCGTCAGTAAAGTCTTTAGATCTCAAGTAGTCAATTATCTTATTCTCAGCATCAGCTTTACTATTTATAGCAATTGGATTTGGGAAGGTATAGGTGTTGGTGTTCGGGAAATATTCAATCTCGCTGTTGTCTCTCTCATCAATCAGAGTATAGCCAAGTTGTACATTTACCTTATATGCTTTGCTTTGATGCTCAAGAATATCTATTAGCTTATCGAAGAAAGATTCAGTATTGATATATTTGTATAGGTGCGTTTCCATGACTCTATTCACTCTCTTTCTATATAGGTTTCTTTCTTTCATTCAATATAAAATCCTCAACTTTCTCCTTGATCTTATAGTATTTTGAAATTAACTCCATATTCAATTTAGTAGTAACATTCGAGATATAAATGTTTCTTCCAGCTCTATTTTGAACTTTAATCCTGAAATGAGAGCCCCATTGTTTAATTGGGATTCCTAGTTCTCGGAAATCATCAAGATGTTTGGACTTCATTTTCACCTTGTATATATTAGTCAAACCGATAAATGTTGAATAACGGTTGAATGTTGAATTGAGGATTCACCGATTAAATAGCTTTGAGCGATTCAACGTTTTTGTACTTCCATTGCAGAATATCGTTGGACGTGAACAAGGTGACAAGGGGATGACACGGCCATGGCCAATACTCCGTTTGACTTGATGACATCACTTGAAACCGCGAAGTTGGCCAAATCAACTCAACTTGTTGCCACTATCCCTTTAGCCGCTGGTTGAGCCGGTGCCTTTTCCTCTTCCTCGTCAAAGAACTCCCCAAGCAACTGAGGATTCACGGGCATTTTCGTTATACTTTAAAGACACCATTCCATTCTCCGCTGGTGCAAATTGATCCGACCAAAAATCTTGAAAATCTGGCTCATCAGTCTTCATGTGGCGTGCTTTCATTGCATATTGCCGAGCAATTCTTGCTTGGAAGTTCAAACAGCGATTGCAAGGCAACTTGTCAGCGCGCAAGTGCAACGAAGAGCCTTCCAGATCACCAAACGTCGTCTCGAACTTGAATGTTGTTTTTGTTTCTGATTTCTTGTCGGAGAAATTGATGGAAGCTTTGCTGATTGACCTTAACGCTTTCAATTGGTCATTGTTTAGTACGCTGACAAGTAGCTTGTCTTTCCACAACGGATCCATCACTTTAAGTTCGTATTTGTTGGTCGAAGCGTTGTAAATGAAGCTGATCCGGTACTCGTCGAAAGCTTGTTCCAATGGTTTGAACAAGAGCAGTCCATTCTTTGGACTGTTGATATCATCCAAAGCCATCATTTCACTGGCGTACGAGCTCCATGCATGACGAAACAAATGCGACGCGATCACAAGAAATTGAGGGAAAAAATCATTGGTCAGCATGCAATGTATTGCTCTCTTCTTTCGACCAAGCCCGTTTCTGTACACCCCAATGCGATTATGCTCCGAGTATCCGTAATAATCCATCAGTACCGTCTTGAACTTTTCTCTTTTTGATTGAGCCGTAGAAGGAGCCACATTGACAAAAATTGTTGACAGCATTTTCTCAATGAGTCTTGACATTTCAGGAGACATCACCTTCACATCAATAGCAGGAACAACCACCAACAAGTGAATTTGTCTTGATTTTGGCGCGTGGTCTCCAGTCATGTTGCTCTCCTTCAACACATCCTCAATTGTCCACGTCGCTTTGATTCTCTCACCCCCAATCATCGTCTTGATGTCAACATCGTCGGCATTTCCCTCTTCCAGTGCCAGAGCAGCAGCATCGTCGTCAGGCAGCCACGCGTCGCCTTTCTTGGCGAGGAAAAGCTCCAACTTGCGCGCAGGACATGTAATATCTTCATTCTTCTTGATAGCATCGTTCAGCTTTGCCACAGATTGGGCTGTCTCGATGTCCACAGAGAACGCACTTCCTTTCACCCCAACGATTACACAGAACAGCTCCACCATCTTTCCTTTTGCCAGTGATTTCTTGTTCTGGTTGATTTCCTTTTCTGGTTTGTTCTCTTTCTTCGTTCCACCTTTCAACAACCTCCATCATTCTCCATCCACCTTCTAACAGCAGCTTTCTCCTAGTCTAGTGAAATATTATAACCTGTTTGATAATATGCATCGTTAAATATAATCCGTTTAGATCATTTGTCAGAGGTATAAATAAATTACGCTGATAGAATTATATTTACATCTATAGACGTGTCAGAGATGGATGAGTTATTGAAGAAGCTATACTACGGTGCAAGAACTGGTTATATAAGTGCACGAAAGCTCTATGAAAAGGCAAAAGTATTAGATAAATCAACAACAATTAAGAAAGTAAATGAATGGTATAAGAAACAAAAAGACATACAACAATTTCAAGAACAACGAAAACGATTTTGATGACTTCAACATCACTTTTCATAATCCTAATTCTTGGCAAATTGATTTGATGTTCTACAACAAAGCCGTTATCCTAACAGGTATAAATATCAATTCTCGTATTGGTTTTTGCTCACCGTGTTAAAAGTAAACAATCATCATATATTATCAAAGCCATTAAGTATTTCATAGACAATAATAACGTTCATATTGTTACTAGTGATAATGGAAGTGAATTTATGAATTCTTCAGTTCAAGAGTATTTCAAGAGTAACAATATTGAACATTGCAATAATGAGCCAGGTGATCATAATACAATGGGAAAGATTGAACGATCTAAAACGCTGAAACAAAGACTGATAAAAATAGAGAATCGAACACTGACTCAACGTTTACTTGATAATATCATCTACAACTACAACAATACTAATCATAGAGTGATAAAGGCAACACCAAATGAAATGAAAGGAGATGTGATCAAATCAAAGCTACAGCACAATCAAGAAGTTTCAGATGAAGTTGCAAAGAGACTTAACGTAGGAGACAATGTTTTATATAAACTCAAGCCAAAGAATCAGTTTAGAAAGGAATCAGTCAGATGGAGTAAGACAGTATATGAAATCGTTGGAATGGATGGATACAAGTTCCATATCAGATCCAAGAATAATCTATAATTCACCAAATGATCTTCCGATTTGGTAGGACACCTCGAGATTCGTCCGACGGAACAGTTGTGGGCACCACGCCATGCAAAAAAGTGCAGTGATCGATCGATTCCTACCATTCTTTAGGTAAGCCGTTGGCAAAAAACCCTCTGCAGATCATGGGGCTTAGCTTGACCGATAAACTCCTCCACGCAAGCACTTTTCAATTTGACAACTCAAGCTCGTCACCGAAATCGACAACCATCGCTTCAACCAAATGCAGCTTCATCTCGTTGTTGCTACTGCACTCCTTTGCATCGCCAACCAGTGTGCAGCAATCTCAGCTTCAAATTGTAACGATATCTGCACTCGCGAGTGGGATCCTGTGTGCGGCTCGGACGGCAAGACGTACGGCAACAAGTGCGAGTTCGAGAGCGCTCAGAGCATGAATTCGAGTCTGGGCAGGGCGAGTGATACCGGCTGTGGGATGGGAGACGAAGTGACCAAGAATGCGGAAGTCTCTTTACCAAGCTTCTGATCCTGTCGGTTCTCGTATGTATGTGTTTCCGCGTTAATGAGTTTGAATAGAGATGCGTCTCTCTTCTTCGAAAGTCTGATGTTCACTTGTTAACTCGTCAGGACCCAGGGAGACCACAGCGCTTGGTTGGTCCGCGAGTACTGCAAACGCTGACAACCAGTTGTCTGGCATTGTGGTTGACCAGATTGCAGCGATGACGAAGGTACACATATCCATCATCGAAAGACTCAGGTCGTCCGCCACATGGGTCGACGCGATAGCATCGTCGTCCAGCATCAGTTTGACCAACATCAGCTTGTTCTCGTCATGAACAGTCAGTCTCAGTTCGATGGTCCCATCCAGGCGACAAAGAGAGAGAGAGAGAGAGAGAGAGAGAGAGATCATTCATTGATCTGATCATGCAAATGGTTCTGAACCGACCAAAGAGCCCATCAACATTACTTCATATAGTTGCAGATTCGTTCGGTCATTCGCCCAGAGCGTTTCGATACATTACTTGTGAAGCAGGTTATGGCATACACAATCATTAGCCAGGACCGTCCCATCGTGCGACTTGCTGTCGTTTTGGTTGCGGCGGCATCATCGATGCATCGTGCGCTTCCGGAATCTCCACTACGTTGGCATAACGACGCTTTGCCGTCCCTGGCCGCGAGCGACTGCAATACAGGTGTGCAATCTCCATATAAGCTTCGCTGCATATGGTGTTTGCGACTAGCCATTGGACAACTCGGACATGACCACCTTCACAGGCTTCAAGCAGCGAGAAGGGATGCAGTGGTGAGCAGCGCGGTGTCACCAGATGGCCGCAAGATGCGCCGATCTATCGGAGCAGCGACCGCCATTTCCGTGAAGATACTTCACCACAGGTTAGTGACTGTTGGCTGCTGCTCGGCTCATCGCGTGCATTCACCAGGATTTCCCTAGTTGTGTTGACAATTCTGATGGAGAAAACTCGACGGCATGGGGATGACCATTGTCTGCCGCTCCAATGATCGCTTGCTCTGTGCAGCCTTCGGGACTATTCGCATGAACAAACTGAACAACCTACAAGTAGCCGTGTGTAGCTGCCTGGTGCATCGCCGCTGTGGTGCATTTACCGTGTCGATGCTCATGAAGGAACTCAACAATGCCAAGTCTTTCTGCTTCTTTGGCAGCGTGATTCATTGTGTTCAACGGTGAACCCTTTGATTCCTTTGTTTTGCAGCAGACGAATCATTGTGGAGCTTGCGCTTTCTCGACTGTGTACGTGAGAAAAGCTTTGTCAAGTCATACCTTTCCAGTGGTTCCGCTTGGAGAATGATCTCAAGTTCATCGAGTCTGGTTGTTGTTGTTGTTGTTGTTGTTGTTGTTGTTGTTGTTTCCATTGTGTTATCTGGTCGTTGCGGAGCTTCACAACTTCGATTTGCCTGGCACCCAATGCCGATCGGATGGCTGGACTTATGACCGTTTTTGCTTGGGGCATCATGAGAAGGGGTACGTAAACATATCCATATGTCCGGACAACGCGGCTTGGTTCCAAGCATCCCAAACCGAATGGCGACGTCGACGCTCAGGATTTAGCCAGCAAAGCACTTGAGAATGACCATCCACCGCCGCTGTTTCCATTGCTTCTTGCGTAGCTCGGAAGTTGCTTTCCACAACACAAAGTCACCAGCAACTGCACCATTGCCACCTACCTGTCCATTCGCGACAGCTTCGTTCAATGCAGATGATATGGACGTCGAGCAGTTGAGTTGGAGTCCGCACGCGGTGCAAGACGCAAATCGAACCATTTCTACATGACCAGCATGCTTGCCATCTGGTCACGATTGCTGTCATCCCCAAAGAGATGCAACGGCTATCATTGCAAATAGCAGGGCTACATATGCAAACTCATGCACCCTCCCACCCTCTGACATCCAATCGGGCCGATTCATCATGTTTACGAGGGTGTCACCTGTGCAGGTTGTGGTCAAACCCCACCCAAGTGCCATCCCTGCTACTGAAGTACCAAAATGGAAGAATATTTCCTCAAGAAATGTGTCACTTCGGAGCGGTTCCAGGATGCCACGACAAGTAAAAGCAGCAGTGGCAATGGTACCAATGGTATTGGTATCAATAGCAATAGTGACCATTCAGTAGCAGCCACGCGCGACACGGTGTTGCATCCCTGTGAACTGGTGCTGATCCAGGAGTGTCAGGCGGCGCATGGTGCGTCCCGCGCACTCTGGACCAAAGCCGTCTCGTTGGTACGCAGCAACGACAAAAAGGCCATTTGTCAAGAAACCGTTCATCTAACTCCTTCTCTGTATCTACTTGTGACGGGCAGCTTCTTCAGTCTTCCAAGACCGAGCGAGTTGTGGTCATCACGCTGGTACCAAACTTGACCTACATCATGGTCTTGTACGGTGGCAGCATGGATTTACCTGTTCCAAACTGCCGTTTTGAATGCCGCAGGAAAGCGTTTTGTGTACTTCTGCCTTTGCCAAACACGAAAACAAACTCGTTCATGTGGATTTCTCTTCCAACCTCGCGCTCTGGCAACGTTTGCTTCTTCCTGCAGCAACCGACACATCGCTTCCCCAAGAAGACTTGCTGACCACATTGTTGCAGCAAATTCAGCATCTCACCAGCAAGTTCAAGCAACCAACCAATTCAAATGCTTCCAAAGCTCCGTTTGTGATCGTGTTGGACGCGGTGCACGTGTTGTTTCAGTTGTTTCCAGTGCTCAACGTGCGCAACTTGCTGCTGCAGCTTCGCAAGCGTACGTGTGGTGTTGATCAGTGGATCTCGCGCTTTTGTATGGTACATCTCATCACGGAACTTCCTCTCTATTATCTATTGATGTGATGGTACCAGTGCAACTCGTCGGCTCCATCGTTGGCCGACTCAACCTGCAGTGTGTCTCCAAGTCTGCCGCCGTCTCGATGACGTCGCTGGCCACTGCCGTGTTGCAGATTGAGACCAAGACCTCGCTCGAATCGTATCCCCTTCTCTCCAACGAACGAAAGCGCTCGCTTCCAAAAGAGGCTGACGGACTGCTGCTGCTTTGTCGACAGAAAAAAGTGGGCTATTCCAACAGCTAGATCGCTCTTAGCCGCCCCAATGGATCTCCATATTGATACTGACTCTGCTGTGCACACACAGAATGGCACTACCAAGCAGCACATCGAGTACTTCCAGTTTAGCACCAAAGGGTTGCGCATTTTCTCATCCAAACAAGCCGCATCCGCCCAAGCGTCGACCGCTGGATCCGCAGCAACCGCCACTTCCACGTCGACTTCGGCTTCAGCCACCTCCGCGGGGATTGCTGGAGCGCCACCTCCTGCCACAAGAGCACATGCCGCAGCATCGCTGCCGGTGGACCCCAAACGCGTGACCTTCAATCTGAGCATCAGTGAAGAGGAACAGAAGGCCAAGAGCCAAGTGCAGCTGCCGTTTCAACAAGCCGCCCACCCCCAGCAACCGCCCAAGCAGCTTTTCTTCATCGATCCCGACGATCCGGACTGGGATGACGACGACCTTGACGATGATCTCGATATTTAACAGCGAGGTCGTCGGTCGACATCACCACGATCAGCTGGACTCGAGTCAACGGAGTGTGTAACCATAGATCCACCCACAACCGAATGGAAAAGAGATGCGGCATCTGACAGGATCAGGCAAACTCGTCCTGGAAAATGTTTCTCGTAATCGGCTTGAGCAGATTCATCGCGTTGTTGCGATTGGAATTTCGGTTCCGTCGGTAATTGCTGCTTGTGCCAGCAGACAAGAGCTCCTCAATGTCTCCAGTTGGTGAAGTCTCGGTAGCATGAAACCAACATACTTCTTCTTCTTCCTGGGTCTCTTCTTCCTCGTCGTGGTCTGGCTGGGGCTCTGGTTCGACTTGGGTTGTCGCCAATGATAGCAACCGCGTGGACACTTCTTTGATGGTTTTGTCCGTCTCTGGTGGCAACACGATCTGCCAGTTTTCGTCACGAACCAGCTCACATAAAATGCTCAACAATGCACTTCCACCGCTCAGCGTTTTCATGGATCCGATGAGAATTAGCTTTTGTTTGGCACGCGTCAACGCCACGTTGAGTCGTCGCCAATCTGTCAGTAATTCACCCACGTTTTGTTGGTCATTGGATCGAACAAAGCTAATCAACACCACCGCGCGGTCTTGGCCCTGGTACTTATCAATCGTCGATACTTGGATATGGCTGGCGAACGGCAAGACACCCAACAGCTGAGTGATCAGGTTCACCTGTGAACGAAATGGACTCAATAGACCAATCTCTCGAGGATCCAGTCCACCAAACACCAGCGCGGCGACCAGACCAACCATCAACTCGGCTTCCACGAAGTTGACAAGCTTGCCAAATGCCGTATTCGTCATGCCACCACCCCCAACTGTTCTGGAGCCTGCACCGGTTTTCTGTTCCAGCCCTGCGCCGCCACCGACCGAGTCTGGAATCCTCAACGTGTCGGTGTCAACAAAAGCGACTCCTTTGTGGCTCGACAAAGCCTGTAGAATCCACTGAAAGCTTGCTCTTCCATCAAACTGTTCCAACAAACCATCCCAATGAGAAAGCACCAAACGATTCGAAGCAACCAATTCCGAGCCACACTTCAGTTGATATCCATAGATCAGTCGATTGGCAACCAAAACAATCTCCTGGTTCATGCGATACTGCACCGTCAAGCGCTTCATGGCTTCGGGAAATGCCTCGGCGAGCAGCGCAAACAAGGAATGGTCTAATCCAGCACTTCGGGCGTGGCGACTCGCGACAAGCGGCGGCAATTGGTACTGATCACCAACCAACGTGAAGGTGTCGGCACATCGCAGAGGACCCAGAATGACCGGCAGAGTCAACTGACTCGCTTCGTCCACCACGCAAAAGTCGAATCGCCGCTTTTGAAATACCACATTGGAGTTCACACTCAAACACGTGCTTGCAACCAGTTGCACACGTGCGAGAAATGCGTCCACTTGGGCGACGCTTCCTAGCTTCGAGGCTTGTTCTTCCAGAGTGTAACTTCTCAAGCGTGGATCCACCTGGCTTACATTGCCCACTCGCAACAGTTCTTTGCCTTGGGGCATCTTTTCCAGCACTTTGAGCACCAAGTTGTCAACCGCAGAGTGGGTGTAACTCGTGATCAGCACGGAAAACCCAGACACCAACAACAACCGAACTACAAACGCCATGGTCGAAGTCTTTCCAGTGCCAGGCATGCCCAGCACTAGTGTGTAATCCACGGCGTTTACGATTCTCTCCACAGCTTCTTGTTGATCCAGGTTCAACAAACGAAACTCTTGCATGGACGAAGCAACTTGTGCTTGTTCTTTGATATTCTCCAGCATAAAGTCCACGACTTTCAAACTGTTGAATCGTGGCTTCATCAAGTCCACAATCAATCTCCTTCGTCGAATGTCTCCACACACTTCTGGGTCCAATGACTCGACATGTTGTTGACCAAGCTCTGCCACCAGGTTGGATCGCCCCACAGACACCCCATTCAAGTTCGTTTCTGGTCTTTTGCCCGTGAACAGTCGCACCAGATTCTCTTTGGAACGATTAAAGCCATTCATCATGACATCTTTATCAACGCGCCAGCAGAAATCAGACCCAACACTGGATCGTCCTTGGAGAATTAACTCGGGAATCGATTCACCCACTCGTAGAACCAGCTGTGTGTCTCCAATCGAAGCAATCTGTGCTCTCAAGACCGCCAGCTTCCGCCTGCGCTTGCCCACCAACGATTGTGCTGACAGAATTACTTGATCGTCTATCCGAAAGCGCAAGTGAAGCGCGGCGCGACTGTTGGTGCTTTGTGACTGCTGTACCGGTTGTCGCTGGGCCAAAGTGAGATAATGCCACTTGATATTACCAGAGTCAACGTTCAATGATGTGTGGCTTGAGACCAACTGCAAATCCGAGATACTTCCCGAGAAACCATCACCTCCTGTTGCTGCTTTGTTTCGAGTTCGAGTTCGATTCGAATCGGGACCTGAATTACCACTCTGCATTGCTTGACGAAGGGTCGTGGCATTCTGTTCGGCGTAGACTTGCTCCAAATCAATGAGCCGACACCATCGTTGGAAGAATCTCAAGTGACTTCCACTCAAATGGCCAGTCTGATTGCTTATCAAGTCGTCCATTGCCGAACTGCCACCACTCAAAAAACTACCAAACGACCCTTGGCCTTCAGTCATGATCATACTCTGGTTGGAGTCCTGAGGAGAAGCCTGGACAAGAAAGCACTCTGCACGCTGGAAGCATTTCTCGCAGTCGCGCCGACTCGATAGCATCGGAGGAAGTTGAGCACTGATCCAGTTCTTATCACCACAAGAATCACTCGTACTTCCATTCTCCACCGAACTCTTGTATTTGAACAAGAAACTTGCAACTTGGTTCCTTGCAATCAAAAGCCCTCGTAAATGACTTCGAAAGGCCTGAACCAAATGGGTCTCAGTACCTGGAACATACAACAGTAAACCCTGAGGTGGTGCTGTGATCCCTGGCTCTATTGGCGGATACCGTTCGTTCAAGAGCAGCGTGTACAAGATGACTTGACCCTCATGTTGAATGCGCGTGTACACTTTGTCACCAGTCTTCAGTTCCAACGCCACAATGCGGCGGAGATTATCTTCAAAGGAGACCTCAATGGTGGCATCCATGGCCCCTTTGAGACCCCATTTGCCCGACCAGATCATTTCTTCAATCGCGACCACTCGATGGACGCGAACTCGCTGGCTCGTGGCTGCGGTACCATTGGGGCGTTCCAGAGCAACACCTTGTGCGCTAAACACTCGGCCCATCCATTCCTGATACTCTTTGGCTGCTTTTTGCAACTCGTCCATCACCTGTTCTTCGCCCAGACCACACTCGCAGAGTTGCACAATGCTGAATGAGGAAACACAGGGGCAACGCTGGGTGCTTAGCTGCGAGTTCGAGCTCCAAATCCGCCTCCTACCACTGCACTCACCTGCTTTTGATGATCTCTTGCGCGTGCTGCAGTAGAAAATCCATCGAAAACATACCACAAAACAGTGCTTTTTCAAACAGTTTGTGCTTCAAAATGCCCACCAGGGCTTTTGGATTGGTCGGACTGGTGACCGGAACGACTTCTTTCAGAACACCACGACGCAGGCACTCAATGCTGGCTGTCACGGTCGTCGGGGAGATCTGTGTGATCCGTTTTGCGCAACTGTCAATACACCATCGAGAGAACAAGAAAGGACAGGAAGCAAGATCTCACCAGAGTACTGGGATGGACGATGACCACCAATTGCTCGTTGTCGACAACCACTTGACGACTTGCCACCATCTCTAGCAGCCTGCGACGCTCCGCGTCCCCACCACTCGCAATCACATTGATACTGGCACCCACGTCAATCTCCAACTCGAACCAGTCGTCAAGCAACATCACCTGGATCTGCTGGTCCAACTCGTCGACGGTGTGGAGCACAAGTTGCCGCTGCATGCCGTCGCGCACCACATCCAACACCAACAGTTGCTTAAAGTCTTCTGCTTCGTCGTGGACCACTTCGGCTTGGACCTGTTGCTTACCCCCAGACTTTGGTACCTGGCTTGTGGGGCCGTGTGCATTTGGTGGCAAATCATTCTGTTGCAACTTGCGCTTGGAGGAAGGAATCAAGGGAGGAGTAGCAGGAGTAGTAGTCGGTCTGGCACGATGAGGAGACCGCTGGGAAGACACATTCCGCTGGCTGACCAGCGGCTGTTTAGCTTGAACGATCTTCTGGCTGGCTTCAAACTCCAATTGATCGATGATCTGCCACGATTCTTCGGTGAAAGGACTTCCAAACTCATCGTCTGTTGCATGGGTAGCAGAGTTGGTACTAAACTGCTGCTTGGAGTTGGTCGATTTGTTTGGTGTCACGCAAGAATATGAAGAACTTGATTCCACAGTGGGATTGGTTCCAGACCCAAGCGGATCACGAGTTTCTGGAGGCGTGCGGGCGGCACCAAAGTCAGTGTTTGGGGCCAACACGACGCTGGAGTATTTCTCGTCAATCTATGCAGTAGTTTCGTTACAAACACAGTCAGTTCAGCAAATTCTTGACACCAAAAGCATCGATACCAAAACCACATTTTGATACCTTGTCCAACGCCACCAGAATCTCATCTTGCGATTCCGATGGTATCTTTGCGATCCTTTTCGGAGAAGAATGGCCGATCGCTCGATTCGCGATCCCTGGACGCGCTTTTTTCTTGGCACTGGTGTCTGGACTAAAGAGGAGATGGCGCACAATTGCTATTCATCATCATCGTCACCATCCGCCAGCCAACGCGTTACAATAAAAGGTATCAGAACGGCGGCATGGTCAAAACCAGTACTCACGAGGTCCGGTATCACTTGCAGTCGAGTCGCAGGGAGAAGAAGAAGAGCGTTCCAGCGCGCGTCCTCGGCTGGTCTCGTGGTGTTTAGCAAAGCTTTGCTTCTTGCTGAGTCGATCTGCACAAGGATCTGAATTGCTCTTGGTAAGTGCGGTAGATCGCGAAGAGGCTCTCAGATGACTGGCCTTGGTACTCTTGCATTTTTGCTCCGGAAGCGACGGGGATCGCGCACTGGCTCGCTCCAGACGATCCACAAAGCCATGCATCTCTTTCTCCACTTGCACACTGTTGTCCAAGACCAGTCAGTCCAAGATCAACAGCATCAAGAGCAGTACTAGACTCGCCGACGCACCGTCCAGTACCAGAAGCCTTGATCTGTTTCTCCGCTGGAGAGTCTTTCCAGATGATTTTGCCCTCGGAAGGAGTCGTATCGGTCAGCTCTTCGGATGGCCGTGAGCGCTTGCGACTTGGCGTGCGAGCAGGCGCAATGGACGACACACGTTGTGGATGGCTCATGACGCGGCCTTTTCAGTATTCTGGTGCGGTTGACACCAAAGATTCAAGTACTCTGACACTATGCACGCAGCGCGAAATATGTAGTGCCTGCCACTGATGGGAGTGACGTCGACGAGTGTTTTTGGTCTCGCGAAGGTGGCAATTTGGTGGCAAAGTCAATCCAATCCTTCCTTATTCTTTTGGCGCGAAGTTAAGATGGTATCCGTAATTAACTCTTAACGGATACAATGGAAGGCTGTCACAAAACCACACTTCAACCGCCAAAAAGCATTAGGGCACCAGCCGTTGCAGCTCAAACGTGATAGCACCAGGCAATATATGGAGTGTCTAAACCCCGCGCTAAGTTTATTTTTATCTTTAACCCACCACTTTCGGATAAAAGTGCCAAATTATTCCGGTGTTTGCTGGTGGCCGCGCAGTGGCAGAATGACGCGAACTGAATTGGATGAGAATGACAAAAAGCGTGAGCTGCAGATGCTGGCGGAACTGACCAAATTCCATCAGAACAATGCGGTGCGAGTGGCGGGGCTGAACAACCCCAATGCCATCGTGGACACTGTGCTGGCCTCGTCCATCACCAAAAAGCGCATCCGCATTCCACAAGTGGACGTCGATGTGCATCCCTTCTGTCTAGATCGTCAGATCGCGGATGAGTTTGAACGACTCAATTACAACAAAGTACGTTGCTTGGCCGTGTTTTCGTTCAAGTTCCAAAACGAGTCAACCCATGGCTTCTCTTTCCCATGCCATTTTGCTTCAGAATCCGCGGTTTTATGATCCAACTGTTACCGAAACACCGCGTTTGAAAGAGCCAAACTTACACAACCACTGCAGTGTGAGGAGTCCACCTGCGCCTACGAAAGATCGGATCCGAGGAAATGACTGGAATCTGCCTTTGGACGTGCTCAACAGTTTATCGCCAAAGCAGACGAAATAGAAGTGTCCTCACCTCGTATCCGTCCTGAGTTTGATGCGGTAGTTGCTCCAGCCTCGTATCAACCCGGCATTGACGCGATCCCCAAACTCGGCACCATTGATGCCTCCAGCTTGAATCTGATGGAAGAAACACAGACCAGTCGCCTCGCTGTCTCAAACTACGGGTGATGTGTACCATCCATGAGTTAATGGTTGTTCATCTATTGGCTGGCTTAACCTCGTTTCCTAACCGGTGCTGCGTAAACCAAACAGCAAAGCAATTATGGATCCCAAGCCTAAATCGTTTGGCCATCGACCACAAGTACGAACTGATCAAAACCCAGTCAGTTGACCCAAGTGTAAAGTCCAACCGCTAACCGGTGCTTTGTGCATCCTCGCTGGTTCATCCTAGTCGGCATCGCGCATGTTTCACCCAGTTAGCCATTCGGTCGAACGAGACTGCCCGTCACAACTGTCTCCATTTACAAAACACAAGCCGACTGGGGTGCGAACCGGCATGAGTGTCATGAAACTTGAGAGTCTGCTGCATCCGGAACGAAAATCGCCATTGAAAACGAGGAAGAATGCCAAAAAAGTCACTTTCAAGCCGTCCACACTTGTCATTTCCTCGTTAAACTCCACCAATGGCAACTCCAGTGCGTTAGTTCAGTTGGTGAGTTGAACACGGAAACAAATCACACTCGTGGGTTTCTAAACTGACGCCATGGTCCACAACATGAATGATTTAACAATTCACTCCAGGAGAAACAGTACAACAACTCACTGTATTTACCAAAACCGATTGAACGAACCAGAACCGTTCACAATCCTCCTCCACTGGACCTGACAACTGCCGAACTGATGGAAAAGTACCGCAAACTCTCGATTGGAATCCAACGCGACGTGTTCTGAAGGAGTACGAACACATATGCTCCTCGCTATTTATCCTGCCAACAAACCAACCGCATAAAGACAAGGATCGGAATACATTATGCTTTTTCTTTGGGCAAGTTTGGTCGCTTAAAAGGACGGATCCCATTCACAGTCGCTAACAACATCTTCTATGTCTTGATTAAAGTCATCAAAGTTGGAAGTATCAAAGGCATCTTTGACCTGGGGCACGATCGGTGCCTGCATGGTTCTTCGTAACAACTGATCCCAATTGAAGCCTGCAAACCATTTGTGGTTGATAATGTCTTGAATGCCATTCTTCATGTTGCCTAATCGCCGGGCCGGGTTTTGAGTTAACAAGCGTTGAATCAGGTCGACACACGACCGGGAGAAAAAATTGGGGAACCGCATGTCTCCCTGGATCACCAAGGCGTAGATCTGCATGGGTTCATTGGCATAGAACGGTGCCACGCCGGCAATGAGCTCGTAAATGAGAATCCCCAGCGCCCAATAGTCCACAGCACGATCGTGACCCTTGTTGAGAATGATCTCAGGCGCCAAATAATCCGGAGTACCACACAGCGTCCAAGTTTTGGACGACACGATCTTGGCCAGACCAAAGTCCACGACTTTGATGAACCCAGCATTGTCCAAGAGAATGTTCTCGGGTTTTAAATCACGGTAGGCGATCGACTTGGCGTGCATATGCTGGAACACCAACACCACACTAGCAATGTAAAACCTCGCCATGGACTCTTCAAAGCGCTCGCGTTTGCGCAGAAAAGTAAACAATTCACCACCTTGAATCAGTTCCACCAATAAATACAAGTACTTGGTGTCTTGATACGTATTGAACAATTTCAGAATGAATGGATGGTCCAACAACAACATGACGTTTTTCTCGTTGAGTACATGCTCTTTCAGATTGTTCTCCACAATGCGACTCTTGACCAGGCATTTCAGTGCAAACGCACTGTTGGTTGACGTATGCCGCACCAGTTTCACGCGACCAAACGCGCCACGACCCAAAGTTTGGAGAACTTCCAGTTCCTCGCGTTGAATGTTCTTCATATACTTGTAGTTTTGCACCAAAGCATCGCTGGTGATCTTCAGTTGGGAAGTGTTTTTCTCGCCGAGATGCAGACTGCTGTGCATTGGGCTTAGCTTTGGAGGACTTGAATTGGATGAGATACGACGTTCCGGATGAGCTGGTTCGCGGTCCATGAGTTCTTGCAAAGAACCAAGCATAGCAATGAAATGTTCGCGTCCAAGCGTGAGACACTGGACATCGGTGATGGCGGTACAAGTGGCTGACCGAACTTCTTCTTTCAACAGCGCCATTTCACCGAAATGATCACCCGATTTCATGGTACGAATCTGTACTTCTTCGTCTCGGAGTGCATCCAACTGTGTGACCAGGATCTCACCTTGGGTCAGCAAATAGAAGTGCTCTCCGACTTCTCCTTGGCGAATCAACACGCTACCGCTTTCATATTCTTCCCACTCCATTGCAGCGGCGACTTGTTGGAGTTCCGAATGGGTGAGTTTGTTGAGTATCGTGACCTGCTTGAGGTACTCCAAAGCCTTCTGGATGCGACGTAGTTTATGAGATGCCAGGATCTCTCGAAAAGTGTTGCGTTCAAGTGCCCAGAGTTCAACTTCTCCAACCGCTCGAATCGTTGCTGCACGTGGGGTGTTGCACAGCAGCGCCAATTCGCCAAATCCTTGGCCAGCATTTAAAAAGCCATAACGAATCGGCGGCGATCCATTGACCGAAACCAACACCTCGCATTGACCCTTTTCAATTGCATAGAAATGGTCGCCCTGGTCGCCTTGCTTGATCACATACGTGCCATTCTCAGCTTTCATCGGGAAGAATGCGTCCAGACAGTCGCTGATTTCGCCACTCGTCTGGCCAGTGAACAAAACATTGGATTGAATGATGCGCATGAGCATTTCTTTGGAAGAATCGCCTTTGGGGTAGAATGCACGTTGCTGTGGGGCTGCCAGAATCTTCTTTTTGGACATCACTTCGGCACTCACTTCGATCCGTCGTTTCACAGCTTTGCCTCCCGAGACTGTATCCATTAGCACCGACATGCGGTCCGTGCTGCTCCCGGTCAAGGTCGACACGCGATCAACCACAGAGCCACCAAGCATGGACGCTCCATGGGTGTTCATCATTGACATGCGTTCATTGGTGACAGTGCCACGGCCAACTGGTTTGTCCACTTGTTCAGTGATGCCTTCCATCGGACGCGCAGCTTCACCTCCTCCACCACCTGAGTCGGATGTCGACATGGCAGGTGAAATCATGTTGCGCTTCATTGACGTTGCAAAGGAACTCGATGGCTTGGCTGCTTGGGCCGCTTTTTCTTGTTGCATGACGTCCAGACGTTCTTGGAGGTCGCGGATGACATTCTCCTTGGACGCGAGTTCTCGCTGAAGGCTTTCAAATTGTGTCTTGGACACGCCAGAACCCATTGCGCATACGAACTACCCCCCACTCACAAACCACCCGGCCAGCGAGTGCGCAAAAGAACGACTTGTGCAATCGGCCAGGCCCTAATGTCTTTGCACCCGCCAATGCAGCTCCTGTTTGCAGCCTGCGCTGGCGCGTGAGCCTTTGTGGTTGAGCAGAAGCGCCGGTGTCTGGTTCGACTTGGTTCAATGCCAATGCACGCGAACGAATTGCGTTCACGAACGTAACGTCCGTTGCGTCGTGACCCAACTCAAGTTTAGAAGCAGCACTCGGTTTAGATGGCACTGCGAGCCGTGGGGGCTCATGACACAGTACACTATCAGTAACACTCTCAGCAAAGAACCCTCATACAGCCAAAGGAGAATGGTCCGATGCAATGCGATGCGTCTGGTTTGCTATCTTTAGCTGCGCTGCTTGAAGATCATTGATCTATTGGTCTCCATATCAGTAACGGCTTCCACTCCAGTTAGTTTGCTCCGCTCGCCTCTGATTGGCTTCTAACCGGTAGTGACCTAAGAATCCAGTAGCAGCCACAGTTAGGTTACGACTTCGCTGATGGAATTGACACTGATTTGCTGAATCTTTTGTCGCGCAGTGCATTTGCGTTTGCATAGCGCGGCTGCGTCGCCAAAATTTTCGGCGTGTTATCCTCCAATTGGTGAATTCCAGTCACAACTCCACGCAAAGATCAAGTCAAAAGATAAAATTCATTGCATTTCGATTTGGTATCAAATGCAAAGCTCGAAACGAAAACTATCCAGTTGAGGTTCCCAGTGGGTAAATTACACCGGTCACACCAAAACACACACAAAGCAGCTGTTTTTTTGCCTGGCCAGGAGAACAAGAAGATGGTAGGGAGCACGCCGCTGCACCCATTCAGTGTCACTTCTTGCTACTGAATTGCCCGTGTTTTGCTACCAAATACGGCAAAAGCGGACACTACCCAGAAAGCGCACAGGCATTACCATCTGGGGATTGGATTTCTTCTCTTTTAGTACTGGTCGGGTATACAAACTCCAGGAGCATTTGGGTTTTTCTTCTGGAACATTACGTCACGCTTGGCGCACTGACTTGGTCTTTGTATTGCTTCGTCTTTGTGTTGGGGGGCTGCTGCTTCTTGCTTTTCGCATAGAAGCAAGTGTTCAAGCGGGGCCAAGAGACCAGAAGAGAACAAGAGAGAGTGAGATAAGGAGAGAGCCAGTCGATTTCAGGTGGGTTGAGTGGGCGCATCATCAGTCACTCAGTCACAGCACGTTGACTGTCACTTCTCGTTTTGCGTTGTGCGCTCGCTACCAAAGTGTTAGCATTCTTTAGTGACTTCTTTTTCAGCCAGCAGACCTTTTGCCAATTGTTTGTGGGTTCTGCTCTTGTTTTTTCTTCAGCAAGTTTTCAGCACTCAGCACGTGATCCTCTCGCTCTACTGCGCCCCATATCGGTTTGTAGCGCGCCAACCAAAAAAGCCGCCAACTGGTGAATGCCGACTGGTCGACGTCGAGTGACTTTTCGTTTACGCTCTCGTCGCAACCAAGCTTCCGACTCGTTCGACTCAGATTCCTACGACTCGGACAACATGAAAGTGGTGTTACCCGAGACTCGCTACAGTGAGTCCGCCGTGCCGTCCGTCACGCCCGATCCCGACTTTGTGCTACCCAAGAAAACCGCGTTGCATGGCGCCCGCAATTCGCTGTACTCGCGATATTCGACAGGCACTACCATCGGAACTTCCTCCACTACAGGTTCTTCCGCCGCCGCTACGCCTTTGGATCATCACAATGTCCGTTCTTTTGGTACTGGTGGCTGGCGTGATTCCGCTGGTAGTGACATGTTTGATATGAACTATCGCCGCTCCAGTGATATCAGCGGCTACTGTGAGTGTTTCGGCCAAGACGATGATGGCGTCAGTGATGTGTTTTCCAGTAGCTCCACCTCGGAACCGTACGCGGGGATTGTCATTGAGATCACCAATCATTCATTTGACCCCCAGGGCGCCGTGATGTATCATGTCGACATCAAGGGACCGGAAGGCATGTTGTCGGCCTACACCATTCGCAAGCGATTCACCCAATTCAAGCGGCTTCACCACGAGCTGAGCAAACTCTTTGAGGAATTCCACACCATTCAAAAGTACCAGTCCAGTTCTCGGCGGTATAGTGATAGCCACCCACGATCTCCCGGCAAGCCATCTCCTGCTGGCTCGACTGGTAACAACATCAAGTCGGGTACCACCAACTCGTTTGTGTCGTCTTCGTATTGCCAGCAGCCAGGGTCCAATTCTTCCACAAAACTGTCGCCCGAGATTCTGAAAAGCACGTTGCCACCACTTCCAGGCGCTGGCGTGTGGAGCTATTTAAGACGCCACGATTCCCATCTCGTGGAGCGTCGCAAAAAGCGCTTTGAAGACATTCTCCGACTCGCCATTGTGCATCCTGCCAGCAAATACAGCCAAGTGCTGGGCGACTTTTTGAGTAACGCCCCGTCCCACATTTCCCAGCATGGCTCTTCATATGTGTCTCTCAAGGATTACTCGGTGCCGGCCATGGACCACCATCGCGAGAGCTTGGAGCGCAAATTGCTCAAGAAGAAGAAACTCAGCAGCCGACGCCTTCGCTCCCAGAGCGATGGTGCCACCCGCATCAGCGCGGATGTGTTGCTCAACGCCGATTTGATCACGTCGTTAGTGGAAGAAGAGTTTTACGCCGTGTCGACCACAGCCAATGCCGCCGCCGCGACCACCGCCACCACCACAAGTACGGACGCAGATACTGATGCCAAACCGCATCTCAAAGCCATTGCGGAGGCCAAGGAAACAAAACCTGCATCCATTGCGACTCCCCCCATTTCCAGGATCAACGTCAAGGTGAGCCTTGTCAACTCCAACTCCAACTCGGTGCCCAAGTGGTCTGCTCCCAACAGTGAAACCTCGACGGCCATTGCTGCGGCCTCGTGATTGTGATTGTTCTACCGCTCAAACCTTGTGATTTCAAATGCGTTGTGATTCTTTTGCTTTGTTGTACATAAGCCATTGCCAGTCCCGACTTCAAACAGGGCATCCAGTTTTGAAAGTGCATAAATAGTAGCTAGTCTTTAGAGTAAGTATTTGCACCGTAGCCTCAGCCTTCGTAGTGTCCGTGCCTCCCCCCCCCCTCCTTCGCGACGCCTTCGAGTGTTCTTGATCGTCAACTCCCAACTGCCCGCGCTTGTTCCGAGCCAAGTGATCCCAACGCCTCTAGTATTTAGATATAAGAAACAAAGTATATATGAAGATTTTTGGTCCCTGTGCTTGTGTTCTGGTTGTTGGATTTGGTTGGGTATTGCGATAGAAAGCATCGCAACAGATGGAATGCATCTGTCTGCGCATGTGGCATCATCAAAAGAGACCCTCATCGTTTTTGCAACAACTTGCTTTCTTGCTGGGTGATTTGCTTGGAAGTGCTGATGAACGCGCGATTGAAAGTGGTGCTTTTGGCGTGTGGGAAGGTCATTTGTTTGTGGTGCGAATTGGTATCCATGTCGGCCAGATCATTGAGAAGCTTGGCCATGGTCAGCGTCTGTTCTGCGGTCGTGAGACTCTGGATCTCGTGCAGAAGCTCGCTTCCGTTCTTTTTGTTGCGTGGCGATTGATCAAACGACATTTGATGCCAGTTGGAATAACTGGACTCGACTGACTCTGGCACGTATACTCGTTGCAGCAGCTGGTCAAACACATAAGGAGGATCACATAGCATGCCTCGAAACTGCGCTTGGGACAGCACCAGCGCAGGTGTCCGCGTGGATGTTGACGAACCATTCGCTTGTGTGTTTGGCTCCATTTCGAAAGAGTGGATACTCTGTTGGACCATATGCACCACTTTGGTAGCATAGTGTTGAATGCTTTGGCGGTGGAGATTCTTGGTAGGAAACGTAAGCGATTGGTTCTTGGCGATACAGAAGATGAGTATTTCCTGAACAAACTCAAACACGTCGGTACTGTCCAGTTGTTCTTTGGCCGAAAGCCCGAGTCGTTGCATCCTGTTCAGCGGTTTTCAAACCCATACACGAGGTTCTCAGCATAAGACACTCGTGGCAAAGTTGCTACCAAACACACCTCACTCGACAAACAGACTTACACTGATTCATAGAACTCGGGCTGCACCAGATTTGTTTTGGTCTCTGCTGGTACCAAAAGATGACTCAGTGGGACGCGATTCTTTGATCCAGCCAGTGGAGAAGAGCAACAAGTGGAGATGACAGGTCTGGTGAGTGGCAAAGTGGCAGTTGACCCACCATTGGATGGTACCAAGTACACCACTTGATTGATGCCGCCACCGATGCCACTGGCAGGATCGTGTTTACGCACACTGCACGCTCGAGCTGCAGCGACGGCGGATGAGGACTCATTTGCTACCAAATCGTTGAGGTATTTGGTACCAATTCTCTTCTGAAACAAGCCACACTGCTTCCGACTACTCGAGAGAGCCTTTTTGATGCGCAGATTGCTGTTCTCCAGCACAGAATGGGACGCACGCAGAGTGTCAATCATGGTCTCTAACTCGAGTTGCACGCGCTGGGCCAATTTGGTGCTAAACTCCAGCTCGGGATGATCCACAAAGCCATTGGAAGCGGCCAGTACTTCTTCGCGTTGCACTTGCTGCTGCATTTGAAAATGCTTTTTTTGCTGTTGTTTGTCCACCAACAATGCGAAATTCCCAATGATGAGCTTCAACTGGCTGGTGGCACTGTCGATTCTGGCTGTTTCCTGGCACGCGAGCTGGAACAAGGCGAGCGCATCTTTGAGAACGCCATGGACACGCCGTTCCTGCACGATCGCGAGCCTGCTTTTAAGTGGAGAAGCAGCAATGGCACAATTCTCGTCGTCCTTGTCGACCACTCGGCGCGCCGAAGCGGAATGCCCAAGTGAATGATGTTGCTGATCGCGCCTGGCCTTATCGTGGCTTGGGGACGCAGAAGTGGGGCGACCGCGTGCTCGAGGCTTGTTGGAAATGATCAGCTTCGTGGTCTGGCGGTCGCTGTCCAGGTCTTGCGCGACGCGAGGCCCTTCGCCTCGATCGAGTGCTGGCTCATACTGGGCCATTTCACAATTCAGACCATGTGCTCACCACACCAGGCAACAAATATAGCGCTGTCATTCTGGAACTGGTGGACCAACCCAACCTAATCCTGGATTTGCACTCTCGAAGCTCAACCAACACGGTGCCCACTGTCAGTTATGCCGTAACTTCCTCAGTTTGAGATCCACAGCATGTTAACCTTGGCTAAGAGTCTGGTGAAGTTTGAATTCGGCGAGCGCGACCCAACAGAGCAATTGCGTGATTTGCTGCCTTCAAATCCAAACGAGAGTCGACGTGACGATGAAAGATGATAATATATTCCTAGACGCATAACGAATGATGGATATGCAATTGGTCTTTGACATGGACGATGAGAGATGACTATTCATCGGTTCTTTGCGTCGCAATGCATCTGCACTCGTTGCTCGTAGCCCGCCCAGACTTGGGTTGTCTTGGCAATCTCTTCGCGATCACTGTTGCTTCGCTGCAAACAGCCCACCACGGTGACAACAGCGTTGGTCCCCAGTCGGTGTCCAGTCCAAAGCATGCAAACACGGACCTCAATCTGATGATTAATTTCTCGTATGGCATCGTTCAATCTCGTGATCGAACCCAGAATGCGCGTCAGCAAAGCCTATCCAGCTTCAGCCGTCAGCTCATCACCAAGAATGGCTAAGAGCCATTCATTTAGCGCCCACCTTCTGCTTCTCCTCGTGGGGATCTAAACAAGTATTACATTGAAGAAAAAAAAACGCATCCAAACGCGCTCAGTCCCGTGAGTCATTCACAGACTATTTGCTGAAGCGCTGGCTTACTCTGCATCGCTGTCGCCACGGCTGCTACTGCTGCTAGCCTCGATTTCTTCCACTTCGCCGTCAGGTTCAAATGCTGCACGGTGATTGGTCGAATTGGCCCACTGCTGAACACAGCCATAGGCCAAAAAAGAGTTTTGCAGGCGCGTTTTGACCAATTGGAGGCCTCTTTTCTTGGGCAGGACGACTGTTGAGGATGCCGCGCGGTGCCCCGTCGCATGCGCCAACATCTGCGCAAGATACTCATCGGCGGCCGCGCCATACACTTGACGAGCCAACGGCGCGAGGTTCAACAGCATCTCAACCGTCATGTGCAGTTGCTGGGTCATGGCCTGGTGGTTGTGCGCAAACACCTGCGTTTCGAGTTTGGCTTCCTCTTTCTGGGCGTGGAGAACTCGCAATTGTGAATTCAAGCGCTGAACCTCGGCTTTCATTTCGTCCGTTGCCTACGTTCATGTCAAAATACCCTGTCAGAACCTTACAATCGTCATGGAGTGGTCATCGTGGAAGTGCCTTTTGCATCACTTGCAGCCGCTTCTTGCTCTCCACAAGCAGATCACGCAGATGGGATTGCTCTCTACGGAGGAACTCCAAGTGGTCATGTTTGTGCTTGGACAAATCCTCGCTCTGGGCTTCAAGATCCGCATTGATTCGCTCGCGCTCCTGATGGCACAGCATGATTTGAGATAACCCAATCACCGCGCCACCCACTGCTGAACGCACCTGAGCCTTCTCACTCATCTTGAGCAGAGTCTCGTCTTCGCTTGCTGTCATGACGGTACCTTCACACCCAAGCAAGTCCTACTCGTTTGTGCGGCAGGTTAGCACACCGACACCGACAGCCACTCTACTGCTGCGTTTACTCACCGCGACTTGCTCGATCGGCCAACGCCGTGTCCAGTCGATCAAGAGCAATTGCTTCAGCATTGTATTGATCTCTTCATTCTCAATATCTCTATCGATAATATCGTTGACTAGCTCCGGAGTCAACGAGCAAACCAGGTGTAGAACGTTGTGCCATTTCATAAGGGCACAAAGTGGCGCAACGCTCTCAAGCAGCCGCTTGCCCGAAGACAGGAAGAAGCTGGATGAACAGACGTGAAAGGGTCAGAATCGCAAGCAAAAAAGAAAAGAAAAGAAAAGCGCGCGACAGCAGTGGTCTCACATTAGACATCCCAGTTGCCACATGTCGGAATGCACTGTGGGGGTACAATGGCCGTCTTGAAGGATCTCGCGGGCTGTTTCGGGTGGGCAACTGAAGCAATCGAGACTTTGTACACCAACTGAAGCAAACGAATTCTCCATGACGCGACTAGCCACGCCTGGAATCAGGTGGAATCCACGTTGGCGGAAGAATCCCACGGTCGACGGTGACTACCAGTGTGGAATTGACAAACGTTGAGGTCACTTATGCCAATTCGTGTTGATGGCACAACGACGCTGAACTCACGATATTGCCATGAACAACTCGCGCGGACTGATGCCAGAATTGTAGGGATGCAACAACACTGCGGATGGTGCCGATTCTGTCAAAGGATTCACCTCTCTCTGCTTCGTTGATCATGCCGTCAAGAGTCGCAACGGGAGCTTCTCCCACAATTCCGTAATGTAGGATAACCGTTGAATCCCTGCGAATGCTAAGCAATGTCAGTTCCACACTTGGCCCCATGCAATCTTCTGCAAGTCGAAACGGTACCCGATCTGTTCTTCTGGCGCGGTGCCTTTGGCGCTTTCACCCATTGTTGACAAAACTCGTCGGTTGGCATCTTCAAACGACTCCAAAACGTCTCCCCATGCTTGCGCTGATCCTTCTCGAAGTCGATCGATAACCCCAGCAACATGCTCAAAGATTAGTCGGGATGAAAAGAATCTGATCACGACTGGCACAGAATTCTTGGAATCCATGGCCAGACATTCTTGATAGTGGGAATGCTCGTCGTTGAACTGGAGAGTGCTCGAACGACTCGACTGGAACTCATAGCGCATTCGATACGACGTTGGACCACTGACCAGTATGGAGACCCCTTCAGTTGGGCAGGCTGGGTTGTCCATGAGATACTGAATCGGGAGCAGCATTTCCTAGTGTTTTCACGTTCCGTCTGTTGAGGATGAACGTATGACAAAGAGTATCATGACGAGAAAGCCACGCACGTCATCCATTTTGGTTGTTGCACTTGGAAATGCGTCAAACAGTATCTCCAGCAACAGCTCTGACACACTCGGGTTGCAACAAAGCATGTGAAGTGCCGTCTTGCCCAACTGTATCCCATATCCACTCATGTCATGTTCCTGCAGCTTTCATATTCACACCAGTACTCACATTGTCTGCCATTTTGATCATGGAAGGACCACGATCACAAAGCACCCAGAGCATTTCGGCGGTCACGGATCGATTCATAGCAATGTAATGAAGCGGTGTTCTTCCATACTAGATCCAGTCGCCGATTAATACATGGACAATACACGACATAGGCATCCTCTAGTAGCTTTGCAGTATGTTTGGCATACCAAATCCGCGTCCAACGATGCATCAGGGCAAACAAGAAGGAACGCTTGCAGTAGCGACAGCGAGACCATTTCGTTCATGCAGAGCATGTGAAGTGGGGTTGCTCCATACTAATCATTCAGCCAGCAAATGATACGCAAAGGACTCGATACACACTTGCACGTCCACAGAAAGCAATACCTTGTCTTTGATTTGTGCACTGGCAGCACAAGAATCGAAGCTGAGAAACTCGGAGAGAATCTCAACGGTGACGCACGGGTTGGCACACAGGAAATGCAGTGGACCAAGACCAGCCGTCTACAACAAATGCGAAGCATCAGGAGGGTCGGCATCAATGATTTTGGATTGCGCAAAACACCCACCCATTCAGCAGTTGCAAGGGCAGCACAGTCGAGGTCCATGAGAAGACGCAGCATATCCACCTCGACCTGCTCATTCTGGCACAGGCAATGCAACGCTAGCATTCCATGCTATTCGACCATCATTTACTCTCTTCCAATCATCACCAGCGACCGCGACCCACGCAAACACAAGCATTCAAACCTGATCTTGGTGATCGAGCAGGTTCCGCGACACTTCTGCCACTTCGGCTAGCAAATCCAGACGAAGCTCGTCGCTGGCACACAGCCAATGCAAAACAGACCGGCCATCCTACAGAAAAAAACAAATTGATGATGATGTGCAATGGTCGTCCGATCGATCCGAGGGATTCCTTTACCTTGTCGATCTGGTGGGCAGCGGGTTGCTCCTTGCATGCTCGCGACAAAGGTTCGTCGTGCTCACCAGCAGTGGTCATTCTCGTCGCTTCTCTTGTCCAAAAGATCCTTTCCCTATTAGTGAGCCTATATGACCACTATTCTGGCCAATCAAAGAAACGATGATGGTACAGTGCTGAGGACTGACTGATTAGGCACCACCATCATGGACCCAAACGAAGAAGTCACGGTGAACTCATGGACTCACTTGGTTCGTTCTGCTGACATTTATGGATGCTATCATACCCGCGTCGAAAGCATTTCAATTCAACACGTTTGTTCCACTGTTTGACACGCAGAAACTGACCTTACACAGCTACGGCATGCCTTGTTGGAGAACAACCACATCGACTCAAGCGGCCGTTCTAAACTGTGCAATTCCTTCTGGGATTCGGTTGGTCTTTTCATGCAATTCGTCCTCCAGAAACTGGAAATGACGGACAAAAGAAGGCAATAGTGGTTCTACATAGAGAGTTTTCCTGCGTGAGAGATGTCTGGGAACACACCCACTCCCATGACCTCAGCAACCCCACTCACCCAGTTCCTGCTTCTGCATATGGAGGATGGCAGTGTTCACTTCTTCCGCTACGAGCCGTCGCTGGGATTGATCCAAAAGAAAACCGAGAGGCGACTCGCTCGGGTTTTCAAAGGCCAGTAACGCCATGGTCTGTTCGATTTCTTGCAAATAGTCACTCTGACCACAAGATCAACAGGCACAACAACCACTCTGACTGTCAATTCTATCAGCAAAAAGGGGCGCGAAATCAATTCATCAAACCCACATCTTTCTCCCCAAACGACGCGAGATGGGTCGTGGCAAAGACCAGAGCCTCAGAGATCTGCTTGGTCTTGATGAGTTCGATCAGCTCTTGCTTGACGAGGATGAACGCGATCCGTGAATGCTCTTCCAAAAACTGCCATACACAACTGATGAGTTTTTCACCAGTTTTGCCCAGGTAGCTTCAAATCAACTCGAACGCACTGCGTTGTTGATGGCCAACAGGTTCGCTCGAGCTTGCTTGACGTCGCCTCGCTGGATGGCACTTCGCACTTCAACACGCTCCTGGACCGACTGCAAATCTACGTTGGCTGCACCCCCCCCCCACACACACACAGAGATAGAACTGAGATAGACAGCACTCCCAGTTTGCATGCCAACGCAAAGGATTTCTTTCTCTCACGAGCGAAACCCGAGTCCTTCCAGAATGCGTCAGCGACCTCGCGATAGCCCTTGCTCACGAGATAGTCCATCACGAGACCGTTCATATAACTAGTTAAGAGAAAAGAACCATCAGAACACAAAGATGCAACAGGATCCGCGATCCGGAAGCAGATAGCTCAGCGATCCGGCGACTTGAACTTCTCACTCTTTGCTGTGCATCTCCATCTGACACTCTCTTGGTGGCAACCTTCAGATCACATTCACTTGAACCCTTTCTTCTCGTCTGTTCTCGATAAAGTGCGATTGCCTTTGAACAAATCGAGCATGGCCCGTCCAAAGGCAATCGCACTTCATGCAACCTTCCAACAACAATCAAGGCCTCTATAGTGTGAAGACCTCCGAGATATGATCATAGCACCTTCAAGGGTCACAATGACGATTGAAGATGCTGCGCCAGCTCCCAACTCGGTCAATTCGCAAGAGCAAGATGAGTTTGTCCACCACAAGGATCGCGCGTTGCTTTCCAAAGAGCTGAATGCATCTTCAAAGCGTTTCAAACATCTGCCGAGCCTTGGTTCTCTGGCAGATCTCACTCCGTTGTTGCCAGTTTCTTTCTTTGCCATGCCACCAACACCCGACTCTTCACAAAGCTGTGCCCGACGGGCAAGCGGACTACAAGTTGATCGTGAAACGCGTCAACAAAACGCCAACCAATGGACCCAGACGGTTGCCAAAGAGACTTTTGACGCGCGACCAATCGGTGAGCAGTTGATATGCTATCCGTCGAGTGATCTCATAATGGTTGTTGGACCTGGAATAAGCCGTGGCGTCGTTGTTCACAGAGACATGGAGTCGCAAGGAATTGGTGTACGCACTGGGTTCCAGCGATCATCTTGGCGTGCCGAATGCTTTCCGAACTGCCATTTGCTTTCATTTGTTTGGTGAGCAAGTCACAACCGACAAACCAATAACCTCGTTCCTGTGATGATCATCGCTTGCTTGTCCTTCGGGGTCCATGCACCATGCTCCATGCTACAGAACAACTCTGCGGCAAGTTTGATCGCTTCCAAACAGTCATGAACCAGATCGCACTGGAATTGGAGCGCGCTGTGTATCTCCCCTCCTCCGAGTCCACGGTGCCATCATCCCATTCCAATGAGTCACCTACCATGCAAGACTTTTTCAAACGACGCACATACTTTGCCGAGTTCAAAGCGATCTCACACGACAAGACAAGACTCGAGAAAAGAGGGTGGGTGCATTCGCATTGCGCTTTGGGTCGCCCAGAGTGTTGCAAACTAATCATGAGGACACACCAGCCATTCGTACGATGAACACCATGCTTTCATGCTCAAGCAGCTTCGCAATCAAGAGAAGAACGTCGATAAAGTTGCCAAACGGTGGAGTCGGCTCTTGCTCAAGCAAACGCTCGCCAACTGGAAGAAAATCATCATTCGCAAGAAATACACCCGCGTGTTACTCGTACAGACTTCCACTCGATGGCGCAAACAGCACCTGCGTCGCTTGTTTCAAGAGTGGCGCGAGTTTGTCGGAGAAGAGAAAACCCACAAGGCCACCCACACTCTCAAACATATCCAAGAGCATATCCATGAGGCCAAAGATTTTCTGTCTCGCATTGAGATCCAAATGGACCAATTTCATCAAGAAACCAAAGAGAATCGATCTCAATTGGACGTAGCCAAGCGACAATTGCTAACGCTGGAAGAGATCTTGCAACAACTCGATCAACGCATTCACAACACCCCCGAACGCAAAGTGCAAGAGCTCAGCAACGCGTGGGCTCGCATTGCCATTGATCTCGTGGAAATGGAACTGGCGTTTCTGCAAAACATGCTTTCTGCAGTGCCAAAGGACGCTTTCTGCGACGTGTCGCAGTTGCTAATCAAGGGTGAAGAACCAAAGGATTTGCTCAAACTGCCATCCGATCTGTTGGTTTTGCGTTGGATCAACTGGCAACTGTCCAAATGCAGCAGTTTTTGCCACTTTGTGCCGTCAAGTGTCGGGTTTATTCAGAATTTCCATTCCGACATGAAGAACTTTTATGTGTTGCGTTATGTGTTGGACCATATCGTGACGACCCGCTTCTCCGAGGTCGCTTACTTGGCTCATCGTCGAAGCAGCAGAGTCAATCCAGGCCCTGGTCCCTCGGACACAGGCAACAACAGCAACCACGAAGCCCATGCATCAACTAGCAATGCGACAGCTACTGCCGATGCCCATGCGAAGGCTAATGGTGGAGCAACAGTGGCTGGCCAAGTTCAACCGCACGGATCGCCTCCCAAAGCAACAAGGCCCTCTTTGAAACGCTCCAACACGACAAAATCGCTGCTACTTATTGCCAAAGAGTCACGACGCGCGCCGTTTGCAGACCCCGAGGATCTTCAGACGGCGCTCCATTCCATCCACCCGCCGTGTCCCACTCTACTCAGCAGCTTGGTCAATAATGCGAATGCCGGGCCAAGTGATTTAATGTTTTGTCTGTTTGGTTTTCTCGCTTGTGAACATCCAAATCTGACCCCCAGCGTTTGTCCTTGGACCGAAGCGCAGAACTCGCTGAATGAGGCCCGCCGCGCGTGGGAAACCATCAAAGGTCAATGGACGGAATTGTTCACGCCGTTTGCGACCAAAGAAGTCATGAAAATGAACCCCGATGTGACATCCCCGGGCACGCTTCTCAAGGCCAATATGGCCATTCACAATGCCATTCAAATGGTCCAATATGCCTGTTCCAAACGGTCCAGCCACATGCGCATTTGGAGTTGCCTGTATCGCAAAATCAAGGAAGATGCGTTGCGGTGTCTGCTTCGTCGAGGTCGTCGCAGTGACAAAGACCCATCTGTTGCAAGTGCGCCTGCCTTGACGCTGGTGGATCGTCGATTCTTGCGAGAAAGCCAAATGCTGTGTCGCTTGAACACCGCCAAGCTGTTGAATGTGTTTTTGCCAAAACGAGACGAAACCAGCGAGAATGCCGAAGAACGTAAACGACTTGAACAAGAACTTCGCGCCATTGAGCACTTGCTGGAACGCCATGCGGAAGAGATTCGTCGGGTCTATCGATACTACGCCATGGTAGCGGAAGAAAGAGAAGATCCTTTTGATCTCTACCAAACCTCTCAGCAGCATGGTCCGCATCGTTCGGCTGCATCTGGCAATGGTCTGGACAAGCGATGGCACCGGTACAGTTCTTCTCGCGACATTTACATTGAAGAGCGCTTCTTTCGCAAGATCTCGATGACCATGTCGTTGATGGAATTCATCACGTTGCTCAAAGACTGTCGCCTGTTTGGTGTCGCCATGCCATTTCCATACCGATCGGTACAGAGCGCGTTTGAAAGCGTGAACGCCCAAGTGTGTCAGACCAATCTCTCGGGTATGGTCATGTGCTTTCCATCCAGCAGCACCACACTTCGCCCGCCGAGAAGCCTTGACGAAGTCTCGTGGGAAGCATGGGGCAATTCCGCAGGCGTGGAGATGACCCCTGCCGAGTTTATCGAGGCGCTGGTGTTGATCATCAAGAACTGTCCGCACGTGCGAGTCAAGAGCTGCAATAATCAAGAGTTTGCTGCACTACCGTTGTCCGTGCGCCTGCAAAAGGCTCTGGAAGAAGTGATTCTGCCCAATGCGCTAGCGATCGTTCACAAACGGCAAGAAATCAACGTATTTCGGCGTGAATTGAGCAACAATTCCGGCTGCAAATCGGTTCTCAGCGAACACTTGCGCAAACTTTTCCAAGTGTATCAGTACTTTGCGCGAAACCACCGCACGGGTGTCGTCTCGAGTACGTCCAGCTATTGGCAAAACGGCGCTGACGAGCCCAAGCGCAAGGACAATGGTGGTGCCAAGGCAAGTAATGCTGGTAGTGGTGCGGGTGTTGGAGCTGGTGCTGGCTCTGGGTCGTGCCAACAAACCACGGCCTTGAGCAATTGCTTTCTGCTTTCCATCAATGGGTTCATCAAATGCCTCAAACACTATGAGCTTTTGAAAGAAAACTTTTTGAATCTTGATGAAGTGCAGCATTTGCTGGCCGAAGTGCTCCAATTGGATCGCGACAGCATTCGCTTGGAAGCACCCGAGGACCAACCATCACAACAACAACAACAACCACAGAGCCAGCATCAGCAACACCTACAACCCGAGCAGCAACAACTAGGTGCAGCAGTTGCTTTGTGCACCACAGCCATCAAAGACTCTGTCAGCCCCGAGTCACCAGCAGGCAAAGAGGAACCATCTGGAAGTGGGGGAACGTCACCAGGCAACAACAGCAACAACAACAGCAACAGCAATAACAGCAGTCATTCGCCACCTGGCTCTGCCTCGTCCTCTTCTGCGTCCTCCTCCTCCACGAGTCGCACCGACCCCCAGGAACTGATGCTGACCTTTGCGGAATTTGTGGAGGCGCTGGCCGCCATCGCCAATTACCACCGCGGCGATCCCTTTGTGCCACTGCCGACCAAGTTAGAAGAGTTCTTTCTGGACCAGATACGATTGGGCACTCCGTCCCAGAGCACTCGTTAGGGAAAGAACCAGAAAGAGAAGAAATAAATCGAAGGCTAGCCATAGTGGATGCAAGCAATGGCGAGGAAATCTATGGGTAGTTTACAGTGGCACCAGCAGTGACACGACATAGCTTCGGCTTCGACGACTTCTATGGAATCTCTAAATGTGACCGCTGACACTTCTGATTCTGACTCCTTCTCCTTTCTGGCCTTTCGAGTCAGTGACGTCCGACGTGTATTCTGGGTCGTTCGATGGAAAATGACTGGGAGGGAGAGTCATGGGACGCGGCGACAGCGCGCTGTGGGTTTCCATGGTCGATGGGGAGCGCCTGCATGAACTTTGGCAGGGTATATCGGCACTCTTTCCATTGGAGCAGCCTTTCGCCCGCTCAAGTATCCGAGGCGTAGTCTTGACCCAACATGTCGCAAAGAACCTTTCTGATTGGATCGGAAGAAAAAAAAAGCACCCACAATGGCGCAATCAAAGAATCGGATGGCATTCTGGCTCGTCTTCACGAATGGCATGCAGCGACGATGAGCGTTGCTTTTTGAGCAAATCGCGCAGGCGTTTGGCCGAATACACGCGCTGGGTGCGCTCCCGCTTGGCTGCTGCCACTGAGTCGAAAGTGACTTTCACTTTGGTTGGCTGGTCTTGGTCACTGCCGCCCCCAAGGCGTTTGGTCACAAAGCGAGGCAGCAAGGTAGTCGTCGGTTTGCTCAAAATGCCACAACGAAAGCTGAAAAACCCAATGGCCAGACGACACACACCACAACCAAACTGCATTTCACTGGCCGCGCCGGCTTTCTGGTTGCTGCTGCGCCATGCCACGATGCCGACGCGCACGGCAAGCGCAAAGCACACACCCAATAGTAGCAACAAGTTGGTGCTCTCGTATAGTCGAAAATGCAGCAAGTTGGAAAAGCCCTCGGAGCTGCCAAACAACACGATGGCCAAACGGTCCATGAGATGGTTACTGCGGCTAGTCATGACGGCTGAACGTTGTGGTTCTCTCTTGGGCGGAAAAGAAGAATCTGGCTTGTCGGGGTTCTTGCGCAAACACTCGCGGAACAAACAACAAATAACGCTTGGCTGACGGATCAATCGCCACGAAAAGAATGCGACCGGTGGTTATCTAACCGAGACGCTTTGACGGGACCTTTGAATCTTCAGATGTGTTTCCTTGGTGGTAGATTCGGAACTGCGCTTGGGCATTTAGTCAGTTCCGTTCACTCATTCGATTTGGCAGTCAGTTCACTATTCGGCTTATCGCTCTTCAGTGTTTGGTTTTTTTCGGTTGGGGGCAGAGGGAATGAGCACGGACACAGCGAACTCACAAACACAAACCTGTGGCATTAGGGTGAACAAAGAGAGAGCCAGCCTTGTCATACGCCAGCATAGCGATTGGTCAAGAAGAACCCTACTCCTTCCCAGCAGGAAAGCCAGGTTGACACTTTGCTGGGACAAAACCTGTCCACACTCTAGGTCCAACCATGTAATTGTGGAAAAGCAGGCAACCACAAAACGAAATACATGTGAAACGTGTGGTACAATGTACCGTTAAGACCGACAGTATCTGGGAACGTTTGACAGGTGGAAGAGCAGATGGTTTGAAGATGAATCAATGCAATGGGCTGTGCTTAGCAGTTGGATTTGAATCCATGCAAAGCGAGTCTTTGTGTCTGACAGTCATGATTCTTATAATTGAATCCACGCGTTGAACCTCCAAAAACAGAAGCACACATGGTTTGGCATTTGATCGCTTCCTCACCAGTTGTCGTGGGGTGTGGCAATGACACTTCTACATTGCTGTCAACAGCAGGGTAAGACTGTGTACAGTATGTAACTGGTATTGTAACAGGCTGTTCGATCACAGTTACAATTGTCGCCCCTCGCAGATGGTGTGCTCCACACAGAAATGGAAAAGGGTGCCTTTATTTGGGGGAGAATTCTACTTCTTCAAACAAACTTGCCAAGTACAAGCAGTGCTCGCAAAGAACGCTGCTCTCAAGAACGTCTTTCTCGTTGTTTTGGATGTGTCTATTTGGGCGGGCGCAGCACTGTCACACGCGATAGAACGAATGAGTCCTTTGCTTTCAAAGGAACGTCGACTTGATTCGACTGGATTGTCATCGTTTGGTCTCCCCCACTTTCGCTCTCTCCCTTGATGAGACTGGAGGAGATCCGATAGATGATGATGTTGATGGGAATGGCGCAGCAATGAACAAAATAAGCGTCTCAATACCATACGCAGCATCGTCGGTGGATGTGACAACCGATCACTTCACTGCATATGAAAAAAAAAGGCATGGTCCCATATGGGGCAAGGTCAGCCACTTCAAAGCGCCTTGTCTTGGGTAGGGTATTCTTTTTCTTCGTGAATCGTGCCGAGACGAAACGCGCATTGGGTCAACAAATCACGAGCTTTGCGTCGATTGTAGTATCGCTCGGCACGTTGGCGGTAGATCGAGTCTGGTTGCTTGGTGTAGCATGGCAAAAGCGAACAATTCGAGCCAAAAACGCGCAAGTTGCTAAACCAATTGGCCCAATTGATTTGTTTCTGCAACGCCATCAACACCATTCTGCCCGCCATGCAGAGCAACAGCACTATGAGCAGCACGAGACTGGAGCTGGCGATGAGTTCTAATTGCAGCCGACTGGAGAACCCATCGGCGTTGCCCACGAGCAAAAGCACCACGCGATCTACGAAGCTGTCGGTCATTTGTGTGTGTTTGCTGTCCAGTTCTTTCTTGTTTGTTGGTTGATTGGTTTGGTTGGTGAATGAACCCAATGGCCAGATCCACAAACTCGCTGGTCTTGGGCACTGTCTGACTGTGTGTCGTATTTCCCACTGATTCCTTGACGTCACTTCTCTACAGCGAACTCGACGGTGGCGCGTGAGGTGTGTTTCCGCGTCGCTGTCCTGGCCTGGCCTGGCTTTGTTACTGTGCAGTGGAGAGTGGGATTTGCCTTTTGCCTGCTGGTCTGAGGCTTTTGCAATCTTTTGCACAGTATGACGTACTGTAGAGCCGCTCCAACTTCACTCTGCATTGGAGCTTCCTGCACCCCTTTGTCCTAATTCGCGTTGGGAAAAGGATGGGCAGCTGCTGCTCCAAAGCAACCAAACAAGGCCAAGCCAGATCCAGGTGCTTCTCCATTGTTTTTGTAGAGCTTCTTCCTCAACAAACTCGCCATCAAGCCACCCCAATCCCTGCTGTTTCCTTTGTGCACCCCTATTCCTTGGAAGCTCGTGCCTCCCCAAGTTGCAAATGAGTGTGTTTTGCTGCTTCGGAAACTTTGGCGGAACGGCAAGCTGTCACCTTCCATCTCCATCTGATGCCAATGCACCATCATCGCATCAACTGAATATCGTTTGTGCCTCGCCCCTCACTCCTCACCTCCCATCTGCACGTGCTGCACCCAATCCAAACGGCAACCGCAACATTCGGAAAAGCAAGAAAGAGAGGAGGAACTCGAGCAAGTTGAAGAGGATGGACGGCGTCTCGCGAGTGGAAAAATCGAAGCGTCATTAGCCAATCACTGGGCTCCAACTTGCATTTGCACCGTTGCAACCCGATTTGTGGCCTGGTTGGAGTTCCACCGCAAAACCAGAGCCAACTGCAAGCGTGACACCTTGAAACCGGCAAAGAAGAGGCGTGCCCATGGAAAACTGAAGAACATGGTGTGTAGGTAGTACAGTAGTACCGGTGGGCACACGTCCGCAGGCAGATGGCGCGCACGTTTGGGAACCATCACAACAGCAGGAGCTGCAATGCCACAGGATGATGCGTGAACAGCTCTTTTTTGGTGTCGGTGTTGGTGGTGGAATCGAGGATTCTGGATGCGGCGATCCATGGCGCATGTCCTGATCTCTTGGCTCCCCAGCTACGATCACATGATCAACGGGGATCAACGTCATCATGTGCGGTCGCACCACAAAGCTTCTCAGCGCATCCTTGAACCCGCTCGGGGGTTCCCTTTTGCAGCCGAGCCTTGGATTTCTTTCTTCTTCTTCAACTGGAACCTTCTCTTGGCATTCCAGCGCAGGTCTGCTGAAACCACTTGAAGCCACCCTCGGTACTGTTTGTTCCAAACCGTGGTTTCGCGTCCAGGATGGAAATGCACAGGTTTCGCCCAGGAATGCGCGACGTCCAAGATTCTACAACCCAATCACCATTAGCATCACCAGCTGAGGCAGCGTGTGTTGCGGATAGCTCCTTGAGCAGGGAGGTCATGTGACATGAGCTATAGGTTGATTGCTGGAACTGACACAATGGTGTCGCAGTTGATGGATGCGCTCATCCGCTCGAGACATTTTGGACATGCTGGACAAGCTCTCTTGAAGGTCAAGTTCGTCGGAACCACACCCCACCTACCAGGATGACATGTCGCTTGAACCGACAAGATCCACGAACAAGAACCACAGAGAGTCAAAGAGAGTTTGCAAGTGCAAAGGCCATATGGCGTTGTCGTTGTGGTGGGGTGGTGCTTTCCTGTGTTCTATGGACAAATCCTGTCCATTCATCAGTCTTTCAACACTGGGAAATGGACAGGAATCGCACGCCAAGCCTTTGGATGTGAATCTGCCCTGGCTGGCATCCATCCACGACCAGAAAGACTATGACAATCCAAATGATGCAATCCACCAAAAAGCACCCTTCACGTCACAGTTTCACGTCCCAGATGAGGGATGGTACTGGCTTCACATGACTGACTCTTATTCCTGTACTTATTCTTGTTCTTCTTTCTCCTCGAGTGCTTCGTCGTCGGGGACGTGAGCAGAAGCGTGGGCCACCTGCACTTGCACTTGATCCTCTCTTTGCGATTCTGTGGAGCCAAGACTGGCGAATTCGACACGGTTCGTCGTCACTTGACGCGCACCGCTGTCATCTTGTTCATCCAGGTCGAGACAAAGTGACTCGAGGGCTTCCACGTACAGATCTTCAGTGGTATCCGAGCAACCGTCAACGGTCTCCAACACCTTGCACACAAACCTGTCACCTGTCAGCAGAGCTTCTTCTCCATCATACATGGATCGAATCAGTGCAGGAGGACGATCCATCAGCTGAACCAGAAGATACTCATTCAACAGCAGTAGTTCACATTCACGGTCCATCTTGCTACTGTGCGGTTTTGGTTTCTCCACTCACTCAGCTGCGCATCACGAAACAATAGGTTGGGTGCCGTTAGGAAGTCCCGAGTGTTACAACTCATTTTCAAGGTTATTCGTTATCAAAGTGACTGTAGTGAGGCAGGTCATGGCGGGTATCGTGGATACCACAACAAATTTCAAAGGAAAATGTATATACCCAGGTAACCGACTGATCCTGTGTTGATCAGCTCGACCATTCGACCCAGCAAGTGTAGGATGGGAACACGACGAAGATGCTGACTCGTGTGTGCTTAAGAGAGCTAGACAAGCACCCAATTTCGGCAAGCTTGAAACCTTGTGGTCAAAGACCAAAAGACGTGAGACTCAAAGCATTGATGGATAGTCAGCGGCAAGAACATGGAGAAATCTACCATCAGATCGGCTCTCTTTGGCGATTGTCTCATTCTGCGGAAGATGCTCTGTGCTCTGTGTTGTGCTGCTGCCGAGGCGCGCGTGCCTTAACGATGTCCAACAGAGAGCTCACGTTACCGCTCCCAAACAGGTTGACTGCACTAGATTCCCTAGATGATCGGTCCTCTGGCGTGTGTTCCAAGAACCCATCTGGCTCCTAATTGTTTTAATGGTGTTGGTGAAGGGTAGTAACAACTTGACAGGACAGGACAAGCGCAGTATGGTTCGATTTGGATAAGCTGGTGCGCGTCGCTTCAAGATCCAGTCCAACCACCTTCCCCTTATCGCTGTTGATCTCTTCACTGCCATCGCTTTCCATCACACTGTGAGGGTTTGGGATGGTGAACGCCATCCGCTTTTGAGCTGCCGCAACCTTTCGGGGAACTTTGCGGTGGAGCACGTTGCTGAAAGCGTCTTTGGCGGCGTTTGAACGCTCCATCCTCCCAGTGTACGACACAGCCACACTGCTGAACGCGTGTGGGCGCTTTGGGACCAAGTCACCGTGAACAAGGAAGGAGGATGGTTCCGAACCTTTCTGGATGATCTGTTGTTGCCCGCACGGCTTGGACCCCTGCACTTGCTCTTGCTCACTCGCTTCTGGGTGGATTTGGATTTGCGATAAAACGCACGTGACAGACAGTTTGAGAACGCAAGTGGCCTGAGGAGCCGCTCAGAGCTGCGCTGCCTTTACAGACAGATTCGAGCCACACAATAGCTGACAACACTGGTCATTTGAGTTTTTACCGTGTCTCACCAACCCCAAATGGCATCCTCTGCCTCAACGTTGGGTGGCTCTCGCGTGTCCAAGTTCTCGTTATCACCCGCTTGCTCCCAACAACATCTTCCACCTCTTCCACTGTTGGACCCGATCCAACTGGTTCCGAGACGGTTCACTTCAACTTGTGAGCCACTCACGTTTCTCCGTCGCATTGACCGACTTGATATTCCGCGCATTGAGATCGCCGACGATGGTGTCGTGTTGTACCACGTTCATGTGTTTCTGCATCACGAGACCAATCGGATCCCCAGCAATCGACGACAAGACTCGCAGTTTGTGCGCAAACACCATCAAGAAGAAGACGCCCGTCGTGTCTTCTCCACAACCAGAAGTCGAGCTACCACCGTATCCGGTGATTCTGGTGCAACACACCCAAGAGGACGAGCTCAGTCCCAAACACCGACCATGACCACTCCCGATCAACACGCAGATCTCGTGGTGATGCGTCGCTTTTCCGACTTTACCGCACTGCGCAAAATGCTCTGGGAATTGACTTCTTCGGTACCGTTGGATAGAAACTCGGGGTATTCGTGCAGTTGCTACTGTGATTACTGCGGTGCTTTTCGTAAGCTGCTGACAAAAGGGTTTTGCCGCCAACCATCATGGCTCATGCGGTTGTTCCAGCACAATTTGCAGAAACGAAGTGACCAGTTGCAAGAGTTCTTGACGGAAATCACGTTGTTGGCCTGTATGCGGACTCGCAATTGTAAATGTCGCTGTCTGGGGCACGAGCGGATCCCAAGTCTCTTGGACACGTTTTTGAGTCTGAACCCCGTTGGTTCCAATTGAGTCTCTCGATGGTTTTCTTGTTGTTTTGGACAGGAAAAGAGCTCGTGAGGTGTCGTATTTATTCCTAATTCGAGTCGTCCGCAGTCACAAGTCGAAAAAAACCTTCTTCCCTCCCGACTCTCCCCCAATCCAGTTGATAATCAACACGTTTGAGCATTGCTTTTCCGAATTTGATCTCCAAAAGGTGTCACATGCGCATTGCAACCAAGCGCAAGCTGCATCAGACAGAGCACATTGTTTGGCGCCACAGAGCCTCCCAAAACCACTCACTACATGATTCACAAACTGTTGTACAGTAGCTCAGCATCAGATCGAGCAAAATTAGATCCTTGGGGTTGACGCGAATCAAGGTGATCCCAGAAAGAGCAAATGAGCTCGGATAGCTTTGACCCCGCTTCTTCGTCCAGCTCTTCTTCTGCACCAATAGCACAAACCAATGGCGTCACCGCAGCTCGAAGAAGAAACAGTCTGGAAGTGGCTGCAACATCTGTCACACCTTCCACAGTAGCTTCCTTAGCATCGGGCAGCGCAAATGCGTCAAGTGGAGCCAGCATTCCAGGTACCACCACCAGTTCCACCACTGGCATGGCCAACTCGTCCACGATGGAGCCGCAAGTTGGGCTCTTCACCTCCATGTCTCCTCGAAAGTCCACGGTATAGTATCGCTGTTCATTCTCACAGCGAGATCTCGCTCTAATTGGACTTGTGCCCGATGACGTATGCCAAAAAGACTCCGCTGACCCGCATCAATCGCAAAGTCGAGAGTCGCACGCAATTCCAAATCGCTCTGCCTGAACAAGCGCTTGCTGCAATTAGAGCTGAACACGAGGTACGAAAGCATTGCGCAGTCCGAATGAGCTCCTCATATTCACAGCCATGAATGGGAATAGCAACAAGCTTCCGTGCAACGAGGATGGAGTAGTCCCCATGGAGAACCGTATCGCCCATTGGGCAAACCGGAACTCAATCTCAAAATCACACCGGCCCTGGCATATGGTGCCAGCGTGTATCAAAGCAATCATCGTATGATGATCTTTGACGGCACCGAGAAGAAAAGCGACGAGACGCGAGCAACTCAGGAAGCCAATATCAAACCGAATGGTGGTGTACGTTTCCAGATCAGTTCGATGATGGCGCCGTCGGGATTGAATGCTGGAAACCCTTCACCGATGAGGACCAAAGAAAACAACTTGTATCGCCATCACGACAAGAAACCCACTAAGATTCATCCTCCACTGATGAAACCTGGCGCAACAGGAGTTGCAGCGTTCCCGGGGTTGTTTCCACGGCATCCTGGGCCACGAGAGCAAAAACTAGCTCACAAACTGCAACAAAGCATCGCGCAATTCTCTCCAAAGCGAGGATTCCCGCTCCGTCGCAAACTACGAGTGCACCGTCAGGCAGCTGATTCATCGATGGATGTTCTTCATCAGGCAATCCAAGAAGGACTCACGCGTGTTCGTCTGGCACGAAATGGTAACAGCAACTTTCTGGACCATCTTCCAAGTACCGACCAGCGTGATCAATGCCTTCTGCAAGAGAAATACACTGAAATGCTTGTCAAAAACCAGACGCTTCAGCAAGAAGAAGAAGAAGAGCTGCTGCTCGAAAGAAATACAGCCACTGCCAATGACACCATCACCAATCCTCCCTCACCACGTCGAGTACCAAAGAGCTCTTCCATCGCAAATCCTTCGTCCCATTCACCGGTACCAACGTCTTCACCGTTGTACTCTCAAGAAATGCAGCAGTTGCATTTGGACTCCAAGCCCTGCACCCCAGAGCAGTGTGTCGAGCAATACTATCTGCCATACACGACCCGCGTGCCTCAACCGTTGCCCTTGAGGTGTTTACCCACCATCAACGAGTACCGCGCTCAGCTGCACGACGAGAAACAAAACTCGCCCACCAATCGACTCTTTGCAACCCAAAAGGCTGCCAATACCGGTGTTCAATTCGGCAATCTTCTGGATCCTGGTGATACCTGCAGCGTTTCTCCGTTAGCGTCGCTTGGTGTAGAGCCTAACGCTGGCGGATATGGCCCACTTCCTGGCACTGGATCAACTCTGAAATTGCACAAAGTGGAGCGACTTCAACACGCGATTGACTCCATGGAGCAAGCCAAGCTGACCCGCGCGACGTCCCTCACCAAAACTCTGGACAGTCTCAAAACAGACCGGAGAGAGTGTATGCAAGTCAAATATCGGCACTTTCACGCTCGGCAGCAAATTCAGCAGGATCTTCAACAAATGCGCTTGCTCTCGGAAAAAGAACGCAAGCAGCAAATAACACGAATGGTACAACAAAGTGCATGGTACACCCAACTGTTGCATCACATCGTCGAGGAACGAGACACGGCTGTGGCTGGATTTGGGGGGGTGATTCCATTGCACCCAGCCGAAGAGTTCATTCTCCACGCTCTGCGTAGCAAAGTCAACGAAGGAAAAGCCTTCGACCGCGCGTTTCTGTTTGCACTGATCGAATCACTTCAGCATGATCATTTGGTCGATGGCGATGTGCAAAACATGCTCAAGTATCTGCGAATTGTGCTGGACATTCCGCTTGACGATTGGCAAAGCTTTTTCAGAAGTCGAAGCCTTCCCGATCCAATTGAAGTCATCGAGCTCAAAGCAGCTCACGAACGCAAGCGTCAAAACAGAAAACTAATGATTCAAAACATCATGACCATCAGCTCGGTGTTGCGTCATTTTCCAGTACAGCAGCAATCCATCAACACCCATGGGCCAGGTTCGGCTACAGGGATGTACTCGTTCCGCAAAATCCAGCCTCTCGCCACGTTTCGCAATCTTCGAAATATTCCCAACAGTACCAAAAGTCCATAACAATCTCACAGCAATTTCCACATTCGTTCCATCTCTTGAACCAGTTGCATTTCATTCTTTGTGTTACGTGGTATGTTCACTTGATCGACAGAGTTCGGTCTGATTTGTTTACTGCTCGAGTTGCTGTTGCTGCTATGACGACGACGGAGGTGCCAATTCTTCCAGTTTCTGGTCCATCAACCGGAACAAAAGCATCAAGAACGCTTTCTCTTCCTGCACGTTCTCGTCGAGGAATTCGTTCATCAAGTCAAAGTCGTCCTTGTCGCACTCTGTGCCATTAAAGCAAGTCTTGTCCGTGGGTTTCTCCGTGCTCAATGCAGCTGCCTTGGACAGTGCATCGGACGCCAGCTCATCCCAGTTGAAATGTGTCGGGGATGCTCCAGTCAGTCGAGGTGGTGCTAGTCTATCCTTGTCTCCGCATGAATCATTGAACGATCCTGGGCCGCATGGATTCTGTGATGCCCAAAAGCCAGGTGGCGACCGCAAGCCACTTGGAACTGTCTGATTAGGATCGTATTCTTGCATGGATTCATCAATTGTCACACGAAGGTTGGGTCGAGGCGATTTCGACGGCGAAGATGAAGACTCGGATGCTCCACTCGGGCTTCCATCACTACTGCTGCTGTTCCCGCTCGTAGTATTCGACGGTTTGACCAAACTAGGATCCGTCGATACTGAAAGAGGAACCAGCATGTCCACCGTTGCCGGGATTCGATGATTTGCGATGCGAACCTGCTCACACGCTTCCAGACACATTTTCTCCAAAACCGATCGTTCGTCTAAGTCCTCTCGGCTCATCACACGCGCGAGATCATACAACAACACCCGTGCCTTGACAGCTTTTTGGACGAGTTTCCCGGCAATGAGAAAATTCCTAATAAGTAAGAGAAAGTGAATAGTCAGCACTCATACAGTCATATTGACCAACGACCCTGTGATTTACCTTCGACAGGCCTTGCGCAACGGGATTTTCCTTGCCAGACGAGCTGCTTCATCTTGAACGCTGAGTGATAGAATGTACTGTCGGTCGCTTTCTCGAAGTGGTTTTTTCAGTTGAGGCCAATCGAACCAGCACCAGTCACACCACGCAATCTCAATGAACTGCGGTAGACAGTAGCCATGGTCAATTGGGATCAGTTCGTATTCCACTTGGTTGGTTGTGGTCGACCGTTTCTTGCGAACAAGGATGTTCGCATCGTTCCGATCGGTGTTCAAGAGTCTAAACAACCACCAGCAAAAAATCGACGGTTGGGCGTCCAACTGCGATGAATAACCGAATCCATTGCACCACGCACCTCATATCGAGCAACACGATTTTGTGCACTTGATGTGCTGTAAACATTGACGGAGCCAAATCACTGACCACGTCGTCGTGACGCGCGAACTCCTAAGGATTGTTTCGACAAGTCCAATCGATGAGCTACTGATGTGAGTCACAGAAGCTGACTCCACGACATACTTGCAGCGACCCCATTTTGAAGTAGAGACGACTGTCTGGATATTTGAATACCGGATGCCGAGCTTCCACCAGAGATGTAGTTGGAACACCAGCAAAATGATCCTGTATCCAGTCATACCAACCCCAATGAGTGCTTCACTTTGAATCATCACCGCCCATCATCACATGTACCTTGTCTAACAAATACGCAGCCCATTCGCGTTCGCATGCCTCGCCAGAGAGAATGCCGCGACGAAGCCCGCTCTAACAAACGAGCAAATCATGTGAGTCGCCAGTAACCAAAGAGTTCCACGGAGCCATAACGTACTTGGCCCAAGACACCTTCAAGTCCTCGTGGATTGCATGGTCCAAAAGGTTCCTCATCTTGTGGTTTGAAACAGCCCACATTTCGATGCAAAGGATCACGAAAGAAATACGTCCCACCGGTTCCATCCATTGCTAGAGCAGGTGCAAAGCCCAAGGCGAGCCCTTGCAGCGACTTGATCACATGACATGACAAGAGCAAAAGCACCCATCCAATCAGTTCATTTGTCAGATCCATCGAGGAATGCAACGATATTTGCTATATAATCCATAATAAAAAACGAATCCCCACTCACTTGATGCAGCACTTTCATGAGCGATATCGGCAGCACATGGGCACCATACGGGTGAATGTCAATCGCCGGCATTTGATGAGGAAGAAGATTCTCTTTTCGCATCGGTGGCTTGCCAGATAAACACGAAGAAGATGACGAAGAAGTCATGCCTGAAGATGATGTCGAACTGGTCTTGACCAGACCCAATTTGTGGTTGCTGGTGTTCGTGTTGTTGCCATTACTACTACTGTCGGTCAGGCCCTTGCCCTTGGTATTGGCATTTGCACTGGCATTTGGATTGACGTCTTGGTCCTGATAGAAAGTCACCAGCGTTTGTTGGCGACGCACAATCAGATCAATGATGACGTTGTCTTGGTAAATGCCGCATTCTTGCAAATTGTACACGTTTTTGAGCTCTCTTCCTTGGAAAAACAGCTTTTGCGCGTTCACGGGCGCGCGAAACACCACGTGCAACTGATCTTTGATGTCTTTGATGGTGGCCCACGGCCTCAACAACAGTTTTTTCTTTCGTTCCAGTGGATCGCGAAAGTCCTTGACGTACACGCAGACGGTGCCATGGCCATTTTCCAACCAATCCGGAGGAAGTGAATTCGACATGAACAGCGCTCACAATACCACCGTTCGACGCGTCAGACAAGGAACTTTCGTCTGGTGTGGGTGGCTTTCGCCCAAATGCGCTGGATCAAAAGTTATTGACACCTCCGCGGCAGGCAACGGTCACTGTGTGGCTGGTTTTGATGGTGGCTTTCCCCTTGCGGGTCTTCGAGATTGCATTCCAGAGTCAGTCAGTCCACCAGCTTCCCCGTCCCCAACACTTTCACACAATGTCCAAACGGCAAGTCGCGCGCTGATTGGTTAAAAACACGATTTACGCCGTGCGGATTGGTCGAAAAGGGCTGGCATTGCGGAAAGGGGCTTATGATTGCTGCGAGAACGGTACTACTCTCGTTGTTGGGGCATCCCGACCCGACAACATCGTCACGGGATGCATGACGTTGACGCGCAGATCCATCCCACTGTGTACAGTAGGTACAGCCCCCCCATACTGTATTGTTCTACCGTGTGCCATGTTGAACCGGTCAATGGGCCGATCAATCCCCAAGAGAAGCGAACCGAACCGAACCTGAACCGTCATGTGAAACGACGGCAAATATCCTTGGGGGCGCCGCTGGCTTTGGGCTGCCCTACAACAAGGCTAGTTGTTTCTCGACGTGGGGCTTTTTCAAGAAAGGCTGCAACTCTCTGTATAGAGACAAAAGCAACTGCCGTCGTCAAAGAAGCCACCAACCGATCCTGGGTTTCGACCGCCATGTCGCTCTTCCAGGCGCGCGAATGGTGGAGTGTCAAAAGCGAACGCATTGAAGAGTATACCTACGGTGGACTCACCGTCGGCAACGTCGACAACGATGGCTCCGGACAGTGTAAGCAACTTCAAACACCCCTCATGCAATTTGTTCGTGGAGAAGGGGGGAGGAGGGAATTCTGGTGAAATTGGGTTGTTAATTGGCATGATGGCTTGTTGGGATGCGGAATGATCCACCAAACTCTGCAGCCAAGATCGTCACAGGAAGTCTGAATGGCATGCTGCGCATTTATCTACCGACCGCCAATGAATTCAAAATAGAGGACTTGTTACTGGAAGAAAACCTTGAGAGACCCATTCTCCAAGTGGAAATCGGCTACTTCATCCCGTAAGATCTGGTACCTTGCTCCAATGGAGCCCACGACATGTGGAAACAATCACCGCGATTGCTGACCATCTATCTTTCTGTGACGGTTGGTGGTGGACTTTGATGTAGAAACCAAAAGATTCTAGGGCTTGCAGTGCTGCATCCAAGACGACTCTGCGTGTATGCAGTGGAAGGAGTTGGTGGCAATGGCATGTCGGCCAATTACTTCAAGATTGCACTACGTTATGAGCACTTGTTGGGCATCGATGGCGAGCACTTTACGTCTTTCAACCTGATTTATGGCAATTTTGGCTCCAGTTCCAAAGGAGACAGAGACCATCTCTGTGTGCAATCACTGGATGGAAGACTGCAGTTTTTCGAGCAAGATCGCTTTGCATTCATGCAAGCTCTGAACGGATGTCTGGTGCCCAATGCCATCTGTTATGTGTCTTCCATCGATTCCATCATTGCAGGCACTTCTGATCTACAAATTGAATGTTACCGCTACCAGATCCTTGCCTCCACCTCGTTAAAGAAGAAGAAACCGGCGGGTGGCGAGTCCAAAGAAGAATTCAAATCCAAAACGGCCTCGTCCAACTCGGTGGTGGTGCCATCCGAATGGAAAACCAATTTGGGAGAAATCGTGCTGGATATTCGCGTGGCCAAGTTTCGCTTGGACATTCCCAGTCAAGACGTGGACATTCTCGTCTTGGGAGAACACTCCTTGTTTTGTTTGAGTTGCCATGGCGAACTGTTGGTGCAAAAGCGTTTGGGGTATCATCCATCTTCGTGTTGCATTTACACGCGACTTCCACCAGTACTCGACGACCACAAGTCGATGGGAAACCACAGCATGCACAACCTCATCGTATCGAACCATAGCAAAGTCTTGATGGTCTATCGAGACAAACAACTAGTGTGGTCAGCCTGTATGAGTGTCATTCCAGTGGCTATGCACGTTGCCGAATTTGGGTACGTCACTGAAAGTTCTACCTCCTCTCTGGTCCATCCTTTCTAAACGTGAATCGACCGCCTATGAACTTGATGTGTAGTGGGATCCAAGGCATGGTGGTGACGTTGGACGGTGAAGGAGCGCTGAGTGTGAATTATATGGGCACCGATCCTCCCAGTTCCTCAGTTGTGACCGCAGATGCGAAAGAACTCAACTATGAAGAAATGGATGAAGAGCATCGTCAACTTCTCAACGTCATTCGTCGATCCCAAGGCGAACGCAAAACAGAACCACGCGAGCGAATTCTCTTGCGTGCGCAAGTGCCGTCCATTTTGGATGCCGTACCGGACACTCAAATGGAAGATATTAACCGTCGCAAGAATGATGAAGACAAAAACCAACTGGCACGGAACGTGCAGTTGACCATGCGCGTATACGTCACGTTTACAGGCAACAGTCGGATCTCCAATGTCACGCTGTCGGTGTCGACGCCTGAGAACATCATTTCCAACGAGACTTCTATTGTCTTGGACTATGTTGGTACGTTGTGGTGGAACGCAAGGCACACCAAGTTGATTGTTGATAACCTTTTGATGCTTGGATCCATTTCTGATCAGATGGTCGATCTTCGACTCCGTTGATTGTGCCCATTGTGTTGAGGCCATCCACAAACGTCATGCCAACGTCGTTGAAAGTGACGATTTCAGCAGCGTACACTCTGGAGAGTGGCCAGCCGCGAGTCTCCCAGTGTGAAGTCAATCTGCCCATGTGCATGGCCTGCCGTCTGATTCCTCCGACAAAGTCCAGTACCTTCAAGTTCACATTAGAGACGAACAAGGATCCACCACAATTGACCGACTTGTTTGAGGACATGCTTACACAACCAGGTGACGATGTGCTCTGTTAGGGTCCATCTGAAAGAATAGCAGCTGATCATTTACTCTGTGCAAAAGGTTGGACGCCTGCATGGGCACAACAGGTGAGCCAGTCGGGCTCCAATGTCCTCAGCTTCCAGTACTACAACGGCGTCGATGCCACCATTTTGGTATCGAAGAATGGGGGACGATATCGTATTCAAAGCAGCGAATTGGAAGCTCTTTGGCTGGTTTCCCATGAACTGGTGCAACGGTTGACCAACTTGTACAACCGCCAGGACGCCGAAGAAGCTCCAGCCAAAGATGGGTCAGGTTCCTCTGGCAAGCTCGAAGTGTTTTATCAGGAGCCACTTCCTCTTGCCGACTTTTTTGGTGCCATCGACATGCATTTTGCGGTAGGGCTCCTTTTGTTAACTGGATGATTTGGAGCTCCGACAGTGCGCTCATGGGTTGACGGGGTGAATGGTGCCATGTCACAGCAACGAAAAGAAAAGATGGAGCTTACCGCGGCCATCAATGATCGCGCTCACCAGTTCCGAGTCATTCAAAAACGTCTGCTCGTGAAGTACAAAGATCGTAACCCGGCTGCACTCAATTGTCTCGACGTCTTGCTGCATGGTACTTATGAACAACTCGTCAATCTCTCGCACAAGGTGGAATCATCTCTAGGAGATAGTATCACGATTGGTGGTGGCTGACCGATCCGATCTTGTGTTTTCTTCAGATGGAACAAGTGGAAATGCAATTGGCCCAAGCGTCCAACCGTTTGTCTTGTTGTGTGCATCTGATCCTGATGCTCATCCGCTATCGGTTCAATCTGGATGATGCCAATGCGACCATGCTTGGTGGCTTCCTCTCCCCGCAAGTCAACGACAAGGGCGACCAAGGATGGGAAGAAATCACGGACAGTGCCATGACGGAATTGCTGCGTACGGTGTTGGGCAAGAATGCAGGCAAAGATCATCCCGAGAAACAACAGCAAGCGTCGAATGCCATCACACAAGAACTCACGATGCAGGAAGACACCAAACGACTGAAGAAGCACATCACCATCGTGTGCGATCGGTTAGGCAAAGGCGCTACCTTGCAAAGTATGGCATCTCCCGGTGCCACAACTGGTAGTGGTGCACCACCAGCATGCTCAAACCCGGGCTCCACCGCGGATGGCTCATCAAAGGCAGCGTCGTTCGGTGCTACTCCAGCAGCAGAGACAATGACAATCACAGCAGACGAAAAAGACACTAAAGCAGATGACTCCTCCAAGTCGGAAAAGTAGCCGGCAAGCGCGGTGCCTGGCTACGGACAACGACGCGACAGGATATAACTTACTCACATCTATTTGGGCGCTATTAGCGTACTGGTTGATTCCGTTTCGCTTTCCGCTTGTATCGCCTTTGCACAGACTTGACTGCGATGGTTGCATCGACCAGTGGCAAGCCGAAAGCCTACCACCAGCTGGAGAACGAGTGACCTTGGGCAGCGGTTTACGACGCCACCGTGGTGGTGCTGGTGGTGGCCGTGGGTGGCAGATTGTATTTGGCCCGTAGTTCCTCGCGCCGCTCTTTGCGCTTGCGGAGCCTCTCTTCCTGGAACGAGGCTTTCCGCTCCTCCATGCGCACCATATCCATGGCATACTTCTTCATTTCCTCATTTTCCTGCTCAATCTGTTTGGCGCGATGTTCCGTGGCCTTTGCTCGCATGGCATCGCGCACTTTCAACGCACTCTCCAATGCTTCGATCCACTGGGCACAAAACTTGAGATCGTTTTCATTCTCAAAGGCTTCAAAACGATGCAGGATTTCGGTGCCGCCATGGGTGGGGCTCGCGAAGATCACAAAACCATATGGGATCTGGTCGGGCGGCTTGGTGTAATCCTCGTTTGGACGGCTTCGCGTCAACGCGCGCACTTGGGTGATACTATCTAACAGGATGGCTTTGATCTCGCCTGTTGAACACAGGTGGTGCATGAGACAAGTCAGTGCCTGTAGTACTATATGACCGTCTGGCGAGATCAAGCAAATACCTTGCAGTTTGCGGGTGTCCTGGTCCACGGCCTGGTACTGCAACAAGCGCTTGTGGCGGGCGTACTTGATCTCGACCATTTTCTTGCGCACCATGCCGTGTTTGACAAACAATCCGCCGTTTTCCAGGCGAGGCAAATGGAACTCGTAAAAATCATTTTCTTTGGTGGCTTGCGCAAAGCAGTCGCGGCACAACCGGACCGTTTCGCGGAGTCCAAACTTGACCACTTTCTCAAAGTGGCCGGCGCAATTGGCACAAAACACCAGTCCGCAGGCGCGGCAATGGTGCTTGCGTGTGAAAAAGTCAAATTCCGTGCAACACAAGCAGCAGGCATCGACTTGATCGTCGTCCATCCAGACCGGCCCGCAGCAAAATGGCGACTCCAGTTCCTCATCGTCATGGTCATGGCTGCTCTGTTCCAGCATCGTCAAGGAGCAGGAATTGGTCAATCCAGTAGCATTCCCATTGCCATTGGCACAGTGATTCTTGTGGTTGGCACCAATGCCATTGGTGGCAGTGGTCGTAAAGCGCAGATTTTTCATAAACTCGGGCTCTTCAAACACGCCGCTGGCTGGCTGAAAACACCACGAGAAGAAAGGGCACATGCCGACAGCCGATGCCGATCGATCTTCAAAGCGCATTGTGACGGTCCTTTCTTTCTTTCTCTCTCTCTCTCTCTCTTTGCTTCTTCTTCTTCTTCTTCTTCTTCTTCTTCTTCTCTCTCTCTCTCTCTCTCTCTCCGTAGCGTCAAAGAGCGGCAACGGGACCTCGGCCCAAAGAGACCGCTTGGGAGGATGACGACAAAGGACAAAGTGGAAGCTGCAACGGGGCTGAACTCTTTGGATACAAAAATGAAGTAATCAGCCAACCACACCACAATACAGTACACAAATGTTACCTATTAACATGGTCGCGTGAGGTTTTTTCGAGGTTTTATGGCATGTCCACGAGGTTTAACACCTGCGGCAGTAAGGTTTTTTGTGGTGCACCTGAACTCGATCTTTTCTGCATTTTGTGGTTCTTTTTTTTTTTCGCCCCATCTGATTTTGGTTCAGCATACTGTACGTGGAAGTACAGTACGTGGAGTACAGTACCATTGGCAAATAGCTGAGAAGAGCTCAGTCCCGATGACAAAAGCGGAAGCTGTGTACAAATACAACACTTGATAATGATACGGAAGGTCTTCTCCTCTCTCTCGATAGTTGCAGTGGACGTATCGCTTACTCGTCATGGTCACTGGCTTCTCCATTGCCGACACTGCTGATTACTGTTAGGGTACTGGCAGCTGCTGTTGTTGCAAATGCTGTGGCCACCCTTGACGGACCAGGAAACAAGGCGGCCCCTGCAGCCTGCACCGCTGTGGTAGAAGCCTTGGTGACTTGATCCACTGTCGGCAATATGTGTTGTGTCGCTGCAGCAAGCGGATGGTTCTCTTTGGCCCATTGAGTGTTGTATCCTTTGAAAAGATGGCGCTGGAAAGAATCGTAGAGTTTGGTTCGGATGAAGACTGATCTACCCAGCAATCCATTGATACTCTGCATGGCTGCATCCAGACGAAGCATCTGTGACAGCACAACGAGCAATCGATTAGCGTTCTTCATTCATGAATGCCTGGTGACGGGGACAAGAACGCATACATGTCCACTGAAGCGCTTGATTCTGTCGACCGTTTCTTGTTGCCGTGCGTCGATTTCCATGGACTTGCTAACTTCCGCTTGTGTCTCCTCCACTGCCGTCTCCACCATTTTGACGTTGTCGGCTTCTGTTTCTCCTTGCTGTTGATCTTTGGAAGACTGTTCCTCAATTGTTGCAATTCGTGTCTCCATTTCTTCAAACAGTTCAAACCATTGCCCTTCTGTTTCTTCTAGTCTACAACGCAGAAGACAACGTTGTTACTTCTTCTCACTCCTCCATTGATCCGGCCCTCGAGCATTCCGAACCTTGTCAGCTCTTCAGTCTTGGCTTGGATCAGTGCTTCCAATCGAGCGTTTTCTGCGTTGGCTCGTTCAACCTGCCAATCAAATCAGCCTGTCAATTTCGACCGACACCGAACGCATCAGCGCGAGCGGAACTCACTACTACGCGTTCTTGTGGCGGACACTCCAATAGAAACTGCACGAATTCCTCCTTGAAGGCGTCTAGCGCTTTCTCCGCTGTTCAGTTCAATGCAATGCACCGATAAGGTCGTGGCTTTCAACTCCTATGGGACTAACATCTTCTGTGGGACTCACTGAGCTGCTGGATATCTCGTTTGGCGCTGGAACACGCAAACTCTTTTTCGGTTTTGCGTTTTTCTCGCTGCAACTGGCTATGCAAAAGCTGCAGTAGCCGCATCTGGTCTCCCGATATTCTGCTCTCGAGCTGCTGCTGCAATTCTTCAAACTTTTGCGCTTCTTGTTGACGCTTTTGCTTTTGTACGCGGCGCAAACTGGTCTGTTTCTTGGCAAACAACGCGGCAGAAGCTCCGGCCGCATCGATCTGGGTAGTGACTTTCTTTTTGGTTTTCCTGAATTTGCTTTTTGGTTTGGTGGTTTTGGCCAAATCACGAGGAGTTTTGGCTCGTGCCCGCGTACGCGAAGCGAGTCGCGCGGAACGGCTCCTCGTGAAGCGGAACGCAAAGTCCACACCGGTGTCTTCCTGTGGGTCTTGCTGCTGTTGCTCTTTTGTCAACTGCCCAAGCTTTGTGGCTTCAATCTGCTCTTCTTTCGCCTGAGCCTTTGCTTTTGCTTGAGCTTGGTCCTCATCAAAGACAAACCCTCTTCGAATCACTCGTTGCTTGTCACTGGTGGCAAGGAGAAAGACGACATGGTGATCACACGATCCAGAACGAAAGAGTGAGAGAGTGAGGGAGCGACGGAGAGAATCATACGCCAAGAGAGATAGAAAGAGGGTCCAAATACCCTTCTGTTGTCTTCCGCATTCTCCGCTCCCGACTTCGTCGCACAACCAGCAAACTACCGCCAACTCGTGTCATCTTCGGCGCGGCTTGGAGCTCCTTTTTTTTCCAATTTTTGAAAAACTGTGCGCGCCAAGCGTTTGAAAAATGCCAAAGTGAGTAACTGTTGTAACTGATAGCAAAACTGCACCTGACAATTATCTCTGTTCTAGACATGGACGAGCAAGGTTCTTGCAGAAATGCATTGTTGGGCTAATTATTTAAAAAAATCCCAGAGCTAAACTATCAAACTTGTTTACGGTTACTAACGATACTGCGTTACTTACTACATCTTGTTTACTGTACTACTAGCTTCACACCAAATTCAGAACAAGCATCTTCTTCCTCGCAGTCATCGAGCTTCTGCGCAAATCAACTCTTCACCGCTGTCACCTTCGTTATTCTCGTTATTGACCTCATGGCCATTGTCGTTGCTGGGAGAATGCTCCTTCCAATCTTCATCCGGCGAAGCAAAATGCACCACATCAATGGTGATGTCATCGTGATAACTGCGGCGCTCACCAGGTAACAATCCTTCCACTTCCGAGACACTGCCAAAACCATAATTCACAGCGATTCGCTCCAAAATGGTATTGCGCAAAGCTGCGCTGACATTCTCAACACCTTGTGCACGAAAGCGTTCCACCAGACGAGCAATCTCCTCATTCTCGAGTTCCCCATACAATCCATCTGAACCCAAAACGAGAAACTCGGCATGACTCTGATTGTCCTCTGTCAAATCCAACTCGAACACATCTGGCACGGCAGTGATGTATGGCTTCTTGAAATCTCCACGAACCCGAAGAGAGCGAGGCATCGGTGAACGGTTCACTTCCTTGCACTTCATGTATGTGTCGCCAATCGATCGCGTTGGCTGCAAACGACCCTTGACATAGTAGTTCTTGGTGCCGATCTCACGCACAATGTCGAAATCTTCAGGATATAAACGCTTCAGTCGTTCCTGCTCTTCTTGTTCATTCGCCGAATGGTCGTGGGTGATTTGCTTGACGCTCAACGACCCATCTTGCTCGCGGAATGCGATGATTGCACGACAATCGCCACAACTGGCCACATATAGTCGTTTGTCCATGATCAATGCCACCACTGCACAAGCACCAACGGAGCATGAGGACCAGACCCCTTTGCGGAACATGGAGACACTATGACGATTGAACTCCTGGTCAGTTTCCAAAAATCCCTGACGAATTGCATCAGGAACGTGTGATGTTTTGCCCTGACTGAGCGGGTCTTCCATTAAGTGTTTCTTGATATTCTCATACAATCGGATTTGCACGAATTCCACTGCTTCTTCACCACCATGACCATCATATGCTGCACAAAAGAACAGCGGGTGGTCCCTGTCTTCTTCTTCGGTCTTCGGAATCACATCAATCACATATTGGGAGCGATCCTCATTCTTTTTATTGGCCGCATAACTGTCCAAATCACAGCGCCAAAACACCTCTATACAGATATGGAGGAATGTAAGCACAATGAGCACATTAAGAGAAGCTCCCCAAAAGCAACTCACCACGACTCTTGCTCTGGACAACATCTGACACTTGCGCAGCTGGCTTCAAGCTCAAGTCATCAAAATCATCCAAAGGCTGGCACAAAAAAAGCAATTGCCCCAAGCAAGCGAAGAAGCAAGCATGCATCATGAGAATCGATCATAATCAATCAGGGAATGGCATTTTGCAGTCACCATGCACACCCACCTCTGATTTCGAGTCCGGCGAGAGCATCGTGAACAACGAATTCATCAGGTTCCGAAATGACGACGAAAATCCACCGTCTTCTTTCAAGCTGCTAACGTCAATAGGCGTGAATTCCTCTTTGCCCACCATGGCCACGGTGGCGGCGTTGGTGATACTTGCAGAATTAGCGGTCGGCAGCGTGGCTGAAGTGCTCACACTTGCGGCTTTCAACGCGGTGGGCACCACGGGCATCAAAAACGTTTTTCGTTTGGCCAGGGTTCGACGATGTGCCAGGCATCGCTCAGCGCGATACAGCGCCAGCACACGGTGTTTACGCATACAATTGAGGATCGACATGGTGCTGGGTTGTCCGCGAGGGAGTGACCACGAAATCTAGGGAGGCAGGCAGGCAGGCGAAAGAAGCAAGCGGGACGCGGCGCTAAGGGGAGCAGTAATGATCTTTTCTTGTGGCGGTGTTGCGCGTGTGGTTCGGTGGCGAACTTGGCCTCTTTTTGTTGGTCTGTTGGGACTGTTGGGGCTTTTGGTCGTCGATTCTGCCGCGCGCCTCTCTTCCTCACTTTCTCTCTATTCACCTGTGAGAAAGAAATGAACTGAGAGTCAAACCTGGAAGTGCCACTGGACCTTACTGAGACGCTCACAACACGAAATTTACAGGAATGTTGGGACTATTGCTGTAATTTGAGAACTGCAATTGGCCCATCACCAGAAAAAACACCCAAGCCAACAAAGCCAAAAAAAAAAGAACAACAGAGCTGACGAAACTGAATTGAACTCAGGGGAGGGAAATCTCTGCGAAAACACCAGCTGGAAAGTTTTAAACTTCTGCAATGTGCCACGCCATGCAAAATCCCTCACACTATGTGTTTTAAACAGTTTAAAAACAGGTGGGGGGGGGTGGGGGGATGAGCACCGCCCTTGCAGCTTCACTGCAGCGTTGCAAAGACAAACCAACTCTGCCGACTTGAAGTTGCCACCCGAGTTTTAACCATCAGCCAATCAGACTGCAGCAAATCCATCCGGCACATGTTGCTTGCTGTTCTTTGCTTTTCTTTCGAGTGATGTCCACAAAACAATGCAAAAGGCTGGAAAATGTCGCCGTAGAAGTGGTACAATGTACCATGCATGGTAGAGTGGTTCTGAAGGGAAATCGGCACACAATGGTGTTTCAGTGAGCTGGCTCACCTTGCCAAGATTCGCCTCCCACTCTTTCACATGCGTTTCCCGTCAGATCTCTCACGACAGGCGATGGTGTTCAATCTCAGCTGTTCCCACTCTGCACTCATGGAAGTGTGGGAAATGGCTGGGCGCTTTCATTCTTGAAACGTTGATGACATCCACTGACAACAAGACATCACACGTTTGCTCAATGCAATCAGTCGAATCTCATCAACTGGTGTGGACACACAACCGATTGTCCCGAATGAACAATGTAGATCATGGTCGAATGAGGGACTAGAACTCCCAAAGGGTGTGGTGGATCCAGGTCCCAGGTGTACTTCCCGTCACTCAATGCCGCTATATGCTGTGATTGTTTCCGCACAAGAGCCAATGGCTCTTCATGCATTCCCTACACAGCTGGAGACAACCACCTCGTGCACCCCCCTCCTTCACCAATGCGAGCTAGAAGCGCTGAAGAGGCGACTTGCGTCTGCACTTGGGAACGGGTCAACTCATAACAGAAACCATTATGTCATGTCTACCAGATGGAGTGCTGTGCTGCCTTGGCCCAACGACTGACACAGGATCCCGCTCGAGTATGATTTGAGGTCGGAGCGAGGTGAAGTGAGGCTGGGATTTGTTGGAGAGGGGATGACAGGTGGAAGCTCCGGGTCCATGGAAGAACGGCATTCTTCGTGCTCGCAACGCTGCACTCCACACTCGCTGCGTGTTCAAGCCGATCCTCTCACACGTGACCCAGCCAGGGGCTTCCGTCTTTCTCGTTTTCTTCTCCTGACCAAAACGCCAGTCCCAGCCGGCATTCGAAACCAGTCGAACCGGCGCAGATTCCATAAAGCTGGCAAATGCACCAGTCCATTTGGCTGTTCAATGGTGGTCCGGGGCTTCCTTTCTGTCAACGTGTACTCACTGGACTATCGTGGCACGGGACGAAGCAACCGCTTGGACTGTGGCGTGGAACAAGAAACCATGAGCGTGGAGCAGTTTGCAGAGTGTATTGGAAGGTGTTGCCGGAAATGGACAACTCCCCGGTCGCGTACTCGACCACCAGTGCAGCCAAAGACGTCGAGTATCTGATTGAGAACCTGAACGATGGCGAAGAGACCTATGTGAAGAGACCTATGTGTATGGCGGAAGCTACGGCTCTTCCTGGACCGAACGGCTCATGCATTTAGCGCCAGAGACTGTGCCACCTGCTCAACGCTTCTTCGAGTACTGCGCCAACAGCTCCGACTGTCCGTTGGCGTTTGACGATTCCTCGGAAGTCTCTCCTCACGACCAGATACTGGCCAAGGTCATGGTGCTGGATGACGATCCCAATGAGTGCGTCAAGGCGCTGGACTCGATGGCACAAGGTATTGCCAACAAGCCATCCGTGTTGATCCGCAATGCCATGCAAACACTGATGTCGTTGGAAATGCGCGAAGCCATTCCTCACTTCCTGAACCTCGTGCTGACCTGTGACGAAGCCTCCCCGCAATTGCTCGCAATTGATATGACTGGACTGAGTGGCTCTCCATCTTCCGTTGGTGACGAAGTTCCTCCACGCGAAGAAAAGAGTGTGGGGGATGGCCAAGACGAAGATGCCGGTGCGCTGGCGTTCAACTTGATGCTTCATAAGCTGATTCCTTTCTCCGAGATTTGGTCGGACCCAACGCCCTCGCTTGAAGTGAACAAGAAAGCCTACGACGACAACCTGTTTGCCACCAATGAAACCCTTACAGCCTGTGTGTTTATGAACGAGGACGCGAGACCCGACTTTTGTGAGCCGACCGGGCTACCCAGGGACCACTCGTTTGTCCACGACACGGACGAGTTTTTCAACAAGACGGCGTCCATGCCAGCTGATGCGGGCGTGCTCTTCATGCATGGCAAGCTAGACTTCAACACACACACCCCTTGAGTATGCCATGATCGAGTTTGACAACATGGAAGGAGGCAACAAGATCTCGGTGGCGTTCGAGTATGGTGCTCGCATGATGACCCTGGTCCAGAACACGCAGAATTGCGCGATTAGCATTATCGCCAACTTCAGGAAGGCACATGCAGACACCACCAAAGTGGACATCTCGTGCGCTCCCAAGGCTCCAGCGCTGGACTGGACGGCCCCAAAACACCGAGAGATGCTCAACATGACGGCATCCACGAACGTATCCACGGGCCACACCAACATTTAGGCGTTGCTCCAGCTCCAGCTCCAGCACAAGAGCCACACTTCTGTCAGCCACATCCAGACCCATGAGGAGCACCACCAGCGGAATTCTCATCACAGGGCTCATGGCAAGCAGCAACCCCGCGAGAACCCGCCCAAGAACGACCATTCCCAGAAGAACCCGCACTTGCGGCACAACAAGAAGACCAACCAGAAGAAGCTTTACTGAGTTCGGTCAAGGGAGAGGTGTGTGAAAGTTGGAGACGTGTGAGCAAGCAAGCCACAGTGGACGCAGCGTCGGAGGTGAATTGGATCGGACCTCACAACTGAAAGAAACATGCTGTCACCAACCAAACACTTTACGTCACTCACGATATGGGTCGTCCCGAGCCCACAGGTTTCCTCTTGCTTGCAGGTCCATTTCAGAATGAAAACACATTTTATCAACCTCGAGTACTGACCTTGGATGTCTGCCCCGAGGACCCACACTGGCACACTGGCGCCTTGATGAAGCCATCCAAGCTGCAAAGCTGTTCCTCTCGGTCTCTCTGTCGTGCATTGCAAGTGGATGGCATGGTCACCAAAGCGTGCAAAGGATCCCCCTCCCCATCGAACGTACTACACATCAAAGCCATGCAAATCCAAACAAGAAAAAAATGCAGCCAGCTGTTCAATAGATTAGCACCAGTTTGTGGAATGGCAAATCGGCGGCCAACTTCTTTTTGACCAAATTGGTGGTGCCGGTGTTGCCCTGCCCCGGGACGGCGAGCGACGCCTTTTCCAACTCTTCCGTCATGCTAAACTTGGCCTGGCTGGTCAAATCGCGATACGTTTTGATCTCGATCGACACAAACCCCAACTTCAACAGCAAAAAGTTGACTGGCTCGGTGAGCTGCACAATGTTGATGAGCATGATGGCTCGCTTGTGTCGCACCACGTCTTTGGCGCTGGCGTTGGTGTAGGTGACGTCTTGCCCGGTCGCCGATAACAAAATGTCTCCACCCCATCCACAAACAAGGCCCAAATGGCTCCACATGGTGCCACACGTCGATGGCAGCGCCTCGGTGCGACAGAAAAGCACCCCGCCCACGGTGTTGTGCATGCTGCTATTGGGTTGGCCGTCTTTGTTGGCGACTACACTCTCCACTGGTGTGGTTGGTCGACTGCCGGGCACCTTGAGCAACAACCGACACGTGCGTAGGCTGGCTCGCACCACCACTACTACCACCAGGTAGATGATCGCACACATAAACATGGCAATCAAGTCCGAATACACTCCGCTAAGTTTCTGATTGATCAAGTCGCGGGTGTACACGCCAATGTTGAGCACCGCAATATCGGGATTCTCCTCCGTCACTTTGAGAATGCGCGAGTCACGAAAGTTTGGATGGTGATACCCCAACGCCATGGACATGGCGCTGAGGACACTAAAGATATGGCCACGCACGCTCAATGAGCCTCGCCGACGATCCCAGTGGTTGGACAGCGTCTGCAACTCGAGCCAGACCATCGTGATGGTTGCCATCAACCACTGTCTTCGCATCAAAATGCAAATCAATCTGTAGATTCCTCCAGGGTTTTGCAGCGAGGTTCCTTGAAGCCGCACGCCACCATACTGCACGATCAAGTTGGTGATCGGTCCGTCCATCCACATGGCAATGGTGTACACCACAATTGGTAACGGGGACCCGTATGCGATCACATGGGATGGAACTTCGGAGAACGCCAGAAACAAAGCTCGTACCACGGAACGATTGCCAGGTGCAAACGCGTAGTAGCAGCCCAGAAACAATCCAATCACTCGCACCGCGAAATACGTTTGTCCAAGCACTCGAAGCACCAGCAGCACCGTGTTCCAGTCGTCTACATCGGTGATCACTCGCGCACCTTCGAATCGAAAGTCTTCCAAATGGATCGTCGTGCACGTATCGGATTTCGAGCAGTCGCGCACACGGGTCACTTTGACAATCTCAAAGTCGGCGTTGGCGGACACGACAATTCCACCCGTGAACGTCATGGGGTGGCTGAACCCTTCAAAGAACGTGACGTCCACTTGGATGTTGTTCGTGCGGTTATGAAAGGAGGCATAAGTGGCCTGCGCTTGCTTGCGTACCGCTTTGGAGATGCGTCCAATCTTGACCGAGTCTGGGTCGATCGGGTCGGCTGTGACTCGAAAGTCTGATATGGGCCCCGCATCGCAAAGGTAGGGTCGATCACGAAAGTTGGCGCAGGGATCAAAGTCGCCATCAATGTTTGGAAAGTGCGTGATTCGAAACGAACTGATCTCCACGCTATCAACAATTCCGTGGGACAGATACTCATACAGAATATCGGTGTGCCGTCGTTTCATGAGCCCAGCCTGGCGGGTATGCTGATACGACGACGCTGCCGGCATGGCATGTGGCAAAATCTCCGGAAGTGCCGCGTCTTCGATACCATCCACTGTGTCGATCACTTGATCCAGTACGTCAAAGGTGTCTTGCAAGGTCAGTGAGCCCATGGGATCACATCTCGACTCATAGTTCATGCAAACAAGAGCCGGGTTCTTGGTCGGATTGGTCATCGTTCGAGTGATTGTTCGCAATCCGCTAGAGGTTGTATCATACATGTAACTCCATGTGCGCACTGAGGCGACTGGGCTATACCCGTTGGTGGCCGTGAGGTTCTTGAGATTGTCGGGGTCGCGCGTAAAAGTCATGACGCCATACGCGAAGGACCCAAAGATGGAATACACGCCCATCCCGATGTCTCGCATGTTTAGTCGAGGTTGGGCACCTGCGCGCGGCACATCCGAGACCACAAGGCTATAAGTCACCAGTGAGAGTGCCACGTTGACCCAATTCACGCGCTTCTTGTGCCATGGGTCGGGCTGGTCGTCTTGTTTTGGCTTGGTGGACTTGGTCGACGTCACCTTTTTCGGCTGCGAAGACGACGACCCATCACTCACTTGCGGCATGATTCGATTTGCGTTGGAGAGTTCCGGGCCATCCAGATCCGGACGGTGTGGCAAGAATTCCATCGCCACTTGTTGCTTGGTTTTCCGTTTTGCTTTGGGCTTGGTGCTGGCTCTGACGTCTGTCTGGACGGGTGCGGGGAGGGAGGTGCTAGTTCACTTTGTTAAATTGGTGGCTTGCCAGGATCAGTCGTTACCTTGAACTAAAAATGGAGTTGCAACGTCAGCGAGCGGTTGGACCTTCGAAGCTCGTGAAACAGAAAGTCAACGGGCCCGGTTCTCTTGCGAAAAGCACAGGAACCCAGGCGGATGGAAACGTCGTTGACATCCATTCATCCAATGCACCCACATAGTCGAATACACTTGGCGCATCAAATTGGTCGTGTCTCACACAATAACCTCTGAGCCCGATGGTTCATCTTCGCGGACTAATCTCCGTTGCGATTCGGTGCCAAAGAGTCTCCCGCCCCCCTCCCCATTCTGCCACCAGCATGAAACCCTTCGTCATTGCCTTCAAATCCACTTGCACGGCATTCTTGCTTCTTCCCAGCGTAAGTGGACTCCATCATCACCATACAGACCAGCTTTGATCCGGTGCCCAGTTCCAAGTGACACTGTCAGTGCCTCGCATTTGCTCCGCCTTCATCGATATCTGTTGGAAGAAAGCCTGTTTTCTCGGTCCAAACAGCTCCCTCGACTCCCGCTTCAGAGGCCAAACGTACGGATTCCACCTCTCTGCGCAAATAAGGATGTACCTGTTCATCCACCACCGACTCTGTCCAACTGTGCCGCCATGCTCGCTCGCCAATTGTCCACCGTGATGATGCTTTCGATCCTCGGCTCGTGGCAGTTCTGAAGCATACCATGACGCTCGTCTCAGCGATGGGTTATCTGTTTCACTCCTGGGATAAGTGGTGCGTGGAGACGACAAGATGGGCTTGGTCTTGCCCCTCGTAAACCCTCCAAAGGTGACCGAGCAGTCGGCTTATGACCTGTGAACGCAGAACCATCGGTGCGTTGTCAGTTGACTCGTAAGTTGGTACATGGATGAAAACGCGAAGGAATCCAAGACTTGCTGATCATCCTCCACTCTTGCCGAGATCATGCGATGCGCCACCACCAGGGCGCCAGCTCCCTTGATAGCTCGGAACTATGCGAGCTTTGGATCAGAAACAAAAGAAGTCAACCACATCATTGCGAGGTTTACACCAGCAGTGGCCAGGCGGAAAACACTCCATTCACCCAAAGCGAGTTCACTTGTCGCATGGCCGCGTCACCAAGTTTCCATGTGGATGAACGACCATTTCACTACACGCAAGCACTGGTCAACAAAGCATTGTTCCTGCTATACAACCCACCCCCCGCGTCGTCCATTCCATCCAGCAAATCCATCATCACACGAAGATCACAACCTACACGATCGTCAGCATCGACCCACTCATGCCAGCGTTTGGAGAACTGGGTAGTGCGCCGTCAAATGAAGCACCAGTCAGCGGATTTGATCTTGTCGATGATGGATTCCAGCGCGGAAACACCCACACGGATCAAGCGTCGGCTAACTTGCGCTCGCAACTCGGCTGAATTCTGTTTTGAAGTATAGTGTCGCGATTGACCCGAGCCATTCGTGCAACACGAGTCTCTTTCCCGTCGCAAGTCCCATTCGACATAAAAGCCATGTCCTTCCTTTTCCACAGTTGCTTTAATTGCTACACCAGTACATAGTCCCGTTCTTTGGCGCTCCTGACCAAAGGTTCACTGCAGGATCCATAGCTGTTGCTTGCCATCATTACAAGTTGCAGTTGACCAAATCATTTCCCCAAAGGAAAGGACATGGCTATGGTGTGAAAAGCAGTCCATCGAACGGACTAGATCCGTAAATTTCTGATAGTGGCCCCAAACAAGGGACTGCCCCCCAAGACAGGAGCAGACCCAAGACGATCGTCGTTGGTGGCACGAGTCTGATTCCTGAGGATTGGGCCCATGTCATACTTTGACGATCATTCGTTTTCCTCAGACACATCCACATCACGTTGCAAGGTTGGGAAAGATGTGGCGCCACCAATTGAGTCGACGAAGAAAAGAATTGCTGCAGCGGCCGCTAGCGGCCCCGTTTGCCAAGACAAAAGTGCAGCTGCTTCGGCAACAGAATCAGAATCAGACGGTTCGTGCACTTTCGTTGTCTTCTTCTTCTTCGTCGGCTTTGTTGAATTGCACGTCGCCGTTCACTTGGGAACGGGGTGATGCCAAATCGGCGGCCGAACGACTGGAAGAAGGCAAGGAATACCATAATTTCCGCGTGATGAGCAAAGATGAAGTGCCAGAGTACAGCGTCAAGACCATCAAGCTTGAACACGTTCCTACCAAAGCGCAGTATCTGCATATTGACACCAAGGACCGCAACAATGTGTTCTGGTAAGCCCGACATTTTGGTACCAACCTGCTAAACCGGTTCTTTTCCCTATTGCACTTGGTGGCAATGGTACCAATTCTCTTGGCGTTTCCTTTTGGAGTCATTCGAACTTGCTACTAAACTCTACTCTCTTGGCGTTGCTACTTTTCTTTTTCGCTTGCATGTGCAAATTGCAGTGTCGCGTTCCGCACGCCCCCGTATTCTTCGAATGGGATCGCGCACATCCTGGAGCATACCGTGTTGTGTGGCTCAGAAAAGTTTCCCGTGCGAGATCCTTTTTTCAACATGATCAAGCGAAGTCTTAACACATTCATGAACGCCATGACTGCCAGTGACCACACCATGTACCCGTTCAGCACCACCAATGCCCAAGACTATCGCAATCTCATGGCCGTGTACACCGATGCCGTATTCTTTCCGCATTTGCATCGTCTGGATTTTCTTCAAGAAGGCCATCGTTTGGAACTTGAACACCCGGATGAAATCGATACCTCCCCGCTTGTTTACAAGGTAGCCACTAAAATTCATGTGGATTCAATTTGGTGTCAAGACTGCCTTGCAACAGCTTACTGACACTGCATGTGTTTGACATGATTGATGAACCAGGGTGTGGTGTATAACGAAATGAAAGGCACTTTGTCCGATAGTTCGACGCTGTTTGCTACCAAACTGGAAGAAGAATTGATGAAAGGCACAATCTATGGTCATGTCAGCGGCGGCATGCCGTCTGAGATCCCGAATCTGACCTACGAAGAATTCAAGAACTTCCACAAGCGCCACTATCATCCATCCAATGCACTGTTCTACTCGTATGGCGATCTCCCGCTTGTGGACCATTTATGCTTCTTGGATGAGCACGTGTTGAATCGTTTCCAGTACCAGAACGAATCTGCTTCCATCCGTGTTGACACCAAAACCAAAGAGTTTGGTGTCAGCAACCATGACAAAGCGTCAGTGATCCGAGTGACCGGACCACTGGATGGTGCTGGCGTCAAAGAGGCCACCAAGTTTTGTTGCACAAGATTGCTGGGCATCTCGTCGACAGAAGCCTTTGACACTTTTGTGATGCGCATTGTCGCGTATTTGCTCATGAATGGACCGTCATCACCACTATACAAGTCGCTGATTGAAACCAAATTGGCCACCGATTTTGGTGTCGGCGGCGGCTTTGATGGCACTATGACGGAGACCGTGTTTGGTGTTGGCGTCGAGGGCTTTGATGAGCAGGACTTGCCGAAGATCCAGCAAGCCATCAAGGAAACTTTGGAACGAGTGGCCGAGGAAGGATTTGAGCAAGAGCGTGTTGAAGCTTTGCTGCATCAGGTAAGGAGCACTACGGCATGGTCGACGCTGGAATCGGAGGTGATAGTTCTGACATGTTGCTTTGGAATAGATTGAGCTCAGTTCCAAGCACGTGGTGGGCAACTTTGGCCTGAACCTATTGCATGCGGCCAGCTATGTATGGTGCCATCGCGGCGACCCAGTGGAGCATTTGAAGCTGAATGAATTGCTTTCCAGATTCCATGAAGAGGTAGTGTCTTAGTTGTGCTGGCCCGCTTTTGGTGAAACCAGGCTCACGAGCGATCACCACCATTGGACATGACTAGATGAAGGCCAATCCTCGCTTTTTGCAAGACCAAGTGGCCAAGTATTTGGTAGCTGATACCAAGTTGAAGGAAGTGCAAATGCTGATGACCCCGGATGAGAACTTTGTCGCTAGCCAGGAGCAGGCAACGAAAGACAAGTTGGCCAAGATCCGAGCGCAAACGCCCAAGGAAGAGTTGATTGCTCTGAAACAACAAGCAGAGCAACTGAACAAGCGCCAAGAGGAAGAGCAGCAAGTCTCGTGCCTGCCCACGCTCACCATCAAGGACATCCCTTCCAAGACTCCACGTGTGCCGATTGAAGACACGACAGATCCAGCCAGTGGAGTATCTGTCTCACATGTGACCAACCAGACTACCAACGAGATCTCGTATTTCCGACTCGCGTTTGACACCAGCGATTTGCCGATGGAGTTGAAGTGGTATTTGCCTTTGTTTGGCATGTTGCTGGGTCAATTGGGTACCAGCTCGGTATCCCATGAGAAGCTCAACACGCTGCTTCTCAACTGTAGTGGTGGCGTCTCGTGTTCTCCAGCGACTTATCCAGCTTTGGACGATGCCTGGGGAAAGACTACCGAAGTAATGGTTGTGGAAACCCTGGCACTTCCCCACAAGCTGGAGACCCTCATGAAACTGCTGCACGAGATCCTCGTGGATACCCAGTTCACCAGCACCGAGAACCTGTTTCAGATGCGCATTCTACTTCAAATGGCAGCGGCCAACGCGCTGAACAATATCTCTTCTTCCGGGCATCAAATGGCAGCCTCACGAGGCTCGGTGGGACTCACCAAGAATTCGACCCTGCAGGAAATGTATGGCGGCCTCGCGTATGTCGAGATGCTCCAGAAATGGGCACAAGCGAGTGACGAAGAGTTGCTGCAGATCGCCAAGGTGCTGGAAGCCATTGGCAAGAAATTCTTCGCCAAAGACAATGTGCGAGTGTCGATCGTCGCGGAAGACAAGATGCGCGACCGCGCACAGCAAGTGCTCAGTGACTCCTTGTTGATGCCACTTCGCGATTCGGGTGCCCACGATGCCAGCGTCTTCGAGGCAGCTGCTATCCCCAGTGAATTGATCCCCCAGTCGTGCCCAAAGGGCTTCTTCGGCTTCCCGACCTCGGTGAATTTTGTGGTGAAGTCGTTGCCCTCGGTGCCGCTCCTCGATCCGGACCATGTGCCCCTGAGTGTGCTGTCGCAGATCATGTCGTCTTGCTTCTTGCACCAGCGGGTGCGTGAAAAGGGAGGCGCGTATGGTGCAGGTGCTGTGCAGGGCGAAGGCACGTTCCGTATGCACTCGTACTACGACCCCAACACTTGGAAGACGATGGAGGCCTTCGACGACGCCATTGAGTGGGCCAAAGCTGGCAATTTCACGGACCGGGACGTGCAGGAAGCGTTGCTCTCGATTTTCTCGAGCATTGACGCGCCAGTGTCTCCTTCGGCCAAGGGAAAGATGAGTTTTGTGCGCGGCATCACCCATGAAATGCGTCAGACCCGACGCCACCAGTTCTTACAGTTGACCAAAGACCAGCTTGTGGAAGCCGCTCAGAAGCATTTGGTACCAAACAATGCCAACTCCCATGTTGTGATTGTGGGCCAAGACAACAATTTAGAAGAGTTTGGTAGCAAAGACTTTTACACCCATTTGCTGACCACCCCGGCTACTTCCAATTGAGAGCACGGAGTCGTTTTGGATCTTTTGGATCGTTGGCTACCAAAAGAGTAACGAGGTAATCAAACAACTCCACAGTGAGTTGCCGAGTGTTATTTGTTGTCACCACTACCTGCAGAAGCCATTTTTGCTACCAAAATGGACAAGTGACTGGGGAATGCAACTGATAACCAAGGAGGATGGTGCCATGTGTCACGCCATTTTCCTTTCTTCTTGCTTTCTACTAAATACCTCCCAACAGCCCTAGGCCACCAAGAAAACCCCAAGCCAAAAAGCAACCCTGGTAATCTCATAGACAGCAATGTACAGGAAGCGAAGATGTCAATTGAGAATTGACGCGCCAGCGTTTTTCTTCGACCAAGGGCAAGATGACCTCTCTGCGCGATATCACCTACCAAATGCGTTAGATCCGTCACTACTACCACTTCTTGTAGATTCACCAAAGCATTAGAAATGCCAAGACAACATGCCTGATGCATTTGGTAGCAAGCCAACATCTTCCAAGTGAGTTGCCATTGGTTGGGTTATCTATTTGCTACTGAATCATTCAACGCACAAGATAGTAGCAACCTGGGCAAACGATGCGTTTCCACTGCCACTACCCATTACCACACGTGGAGATCTGTGATTTGACTTTAGTCTACTTGAGAACCCTTTTGGTACCACATGGAATCTACCGCCTGCCACCAATAGAAAAAGAGGAAAAAAAGCAATGCACAAAAGCAAACAAGGTATCAAGCAGCGATCCATTTACCACTTGCCACTAGCTCACTCAGTGCCTGCGATGGTTCGGCACATAGGGCAATCAAACCGCGTTCGGTACCATTCGTTGATGCAGTGTTCATGGAAGAAATGGCCGCAAGGAGAAAGCACTAGTTGGTTGCCGTCCAGTTCCCCCCAGTCACAGAGACAAATGGGGCAGCTCTCCGTATCGACTTTGACATCACGTGGATCCACGTACTGCAGATGGCGGATCGCGCGCACGTGCTGACACTCGTGTTCCAAAGGAAACTGCAGAAATTCCTTGACGCAAAAGCGAATGGAATTGATCTCGGAGCAAACTTCAAAGTCGTCGCCGCCCGAAATGTACTGACACAATGCAATCACAAAGTCTTCCAGTCCCGATGTGCGCTTTTGGATCAGCACTTGCTGGTTCTGAAACAAACTATCCATGCGCTTGGGGAATTCCATGTCCTTGAGCGAATTTCCGACTTGCGCGCAATTGCCGCACCCGGCGCGTTTTTTGTGGCCTTGAAGTCGCGCCAACAGCTTTTTGCGCAGACGATAAAACTCGGAATAGCGCTTGCACACGACCCATTTCTGTTTGTAATAGTCACTGGTGATCTCGAGATGGTACACGTAGTAGTTACCCGTGGGGCCACGCACCAACACAGCTTGGCAAGCGATGGTCAGCATCTTCATCGAGTCCTGTTGGATCCGGCGGATCACCATTTTCTTGGCATGATGGCCGTTGTATACCATATTGGGCATGCCCATGCCCATACCCATGCCCATGCCCATCATTTGGCCTGGCATCGGACCCATGCCACGACCGGCACCTGGCGCAAAGCTTGCTTGTTGCGGGTGTTGCTGCATCATGCGCGGCTGTTGCTGCATCATCATATTCTGGTGGGGATTCGGTGGCCCGCCAAACTGTTGCTTCATACCACCAGCCGCCGCTGCCGACGTTGCATTGGGACTGTGATCAAACATCCCGCCGACCCCGCCATCTTGGGATCGTGGACTGTCTTCAAATTCACTATCGACGAAATCCATTTTCTTTGGGGGTTTTCTTGTTGGCACCAAATGCCACAATACAATCACTCGACAATCACAAACACACGCACCAGGCGAGAACAAAAGTAGCAAGCACGCTTCCGACTCGTTTTCACCTCTTTTGGTACTCGACACTCACGCCACTATCTCTCGCCGCCACCGCTTGTTGCTGTCGGTGTGTTCTTTGCCACTGGTGGTGCCAAGTGCTTTCCAGTTCTTTCCTTTTCCACTTGCCACTTTACGCTTGGTGCCTACTCTACGGTACCAAATGCACTGTTCGCACACTTGCTGTCTCTTGCGCGTTTGGCTTTGCAGAGAGAGCCAAAAAGCACAAAGAGCCAAAAAGTTTTCCAACACCCCGCAAACCCTACGCCTTCCCCACAAAAACCATCATCTTCTCCCGTGCTGGGAGGACCGGTTCGATAGGGCTTCTTCAGTTACCCAGCAACAAGCCAATCAGAAGCCAGCGATTTGTGCGGTTTGGTCAGCAAGTGAAAGAAACTGCTGCTAAAACCGCGACGGTAGGGTTCGCAGTAGTAGACCGTACATTTTACGGTATGAACCGGTCAAAAAATTGTGAGAAGGTGGAAAAAAAGACCCATCCGATTTCATGTGGACCACATCACTTCACTTGGGTGTTGAAGTTTGTTGTGAGACGTGGCCCTGTGCAAGTCTTCAACGAATTAACTCAATGCATTTCGGATATAATCAACATGTTCATACACAGGAGGGTTCTTCATACACTACCGCAATATCAATTAGATTTGACTTGCCATCGGCTTCTTGCTGGCCCTGGGAGCGACTGCTTTCTGCACACCTGTCGATGACTCAGCAGTTGGATTCTTTGGAGGCTTCTTGGTTCTGGCTTTGGCAGTTCGTTTGACGGAGTCCTTGCTTGCAACTCCTGCGTTAGAAACGTTAATACCATCATTCTCGCAATTTGGATGATGTTGACGTCGTTTTGGCGATTTGATCGGCTTTTTGGTCGACGGCTTCCCTTCTGCGGGTGCTTTGGGCATTTTTTGTCTCGATTGTCGCTTCTGCGACTCGGCCGAGTGTTCTTTGCCACTCGATTCCCTCGGTATATTAGCCTTTTTGTGCTTTTTGCGCGTCTTGGCATTCTTTTTGGGGTCTTCGGCGATGTTCTTGATGGAATTATCCTTGAGTTTACCCACGTTGCTGGTCTTCGCCAGCTCTTTTGGCTCCTTTTGGTCCGTCTCGATGTGCAAGTCCAAGGGACCCTGGTTCGCCTGAAGCTGCTGTACTTCTAGGAGCGAGATAGTACGTTTGTCTTCACATAGACCCCAGCTATTCATCGTCCAGTACTGGTTCTCTTTCATACTGATCGAGCCTGAGCGATGGCGTCGTCCATGTTGCTGACCAGAAGGATTGTTTCGTTGTTCAATCTCCTCTTGTTCTTGTTGAATCTCCAGAAGACTTTTGGTCTTTAACGCCTGCGATTCCACAGATGCCGTCTCTTTGTTAGCCCAAGCCACGACTGGAACATTATCGTCACCGTGTGATGGACGTCGTCGACGTCCCTGCCGTCTCTTCTCACTCGACGCACGAAGCAGTTGCTCTAATGAAAACGTGCTTGACGTTGGGGAAGCAGAGCTCTCGTTCACCGGTTCTGGAAAGAATGACCGTGATGAAGCTGCGGATGCTGATCCTTTTGGTGCCTGGCTTTCATCAGCACTTGATTCTCTTCGACGAGCAACCTGGGTAAACTCTTGCTCCCGTAGATTAAGCTGTTGTGGAGCTGACACTGTCTTGCCAGAGCTCATATCTTGCCACGCACTTGACTCAACAGCGTTCCTTGGGGCGGCTGCAAATGCTTTGGACGGCATCCATTCCTCCCTTGCCACGCGGTTGAGAAACTCGGACAACGGAACAAACTTCTTCCGCTTTGAAACCTTTGGGGCGGTTCGAGCGTCAATTGCCATGCTTGCAGTTTCAGATGACGCGGGCGATGCAGAAACCTCAACGAGCTGGATCAGTGGTTTGGAATCTTCCTCAGGTTGATCCGCGCTCTGCGCGAATGACTCACGCCTCTTGTTCACAGTCGTTTTCATACTAAGCTCCGGCCTCTTTACACTCTGCGGTGCCTTTTTCGACGATGTGGGCGTTCTCAGCACCTCTTCCATATCTCTGAGCAACGACATTTCTTCTTCTTTGCCTTCTCCAAAGACCAACTCCCAGAACAACTCCATTCGGTCTCGAGTCATTTCCAGCAACGTGTCCATATTCAGTCGCATGAACTCGCCACAATACATTTCCAACGCTTGCGCATTGTACAACTCCGCATACTTCGAGACCATCAACACGTTGGATGGATCCAGGTATTCACTCAGTCGTTGCTGGCACAAGTCAAACAAAGACGATACAGCGCTCCCGCCACTGGCATGATGACGAGGAAAACCCCACTTTCCATCACTTCCAACCACGTCTTCTTCTTCATCCGAATCGTCGGCATCGCTTTCACTTACATCACGAATTAGCAAATCCGCGTTGGAATCATCACTTAAAGATGCTCGCCATTTCCCTCCATTGGCGTCAACTCCTTCACTGTTCAATCGCGAGAGAGGAGTCGCATACACAGGTTGATAGGGAGCTACAAGAACACACGTGTGACTGTTTCCCGCTTCAACCGCAACGACTTTCTTGAGGCGAGCTACACGTTTAGGATCTGGTTGCCAATTGCCCAAGCCATGACCCAGAATACCTTCGTGACCGCATCCCCAAGTCACCAGATCGCCGTGCTCTGTGGCAACAGCACAATGATCATGAGACGCACACACACTGATAGCTTTGCCATATTTCGCCAAACCCGAGACTTGCAGTGCGCGGCCGACTTTGACAGGAACGTTGGTATTCTTCGGATGGGATAGCGCATCGTGCTGATACCCCCACGTATACACTAACCCGCTCGAAGTCAACGCAATCGCGTGATTTGGAGCGCAAGCCACTTGAAGGATATCTTCTTCACCGTTTTGCTGAGCTAACCGCCACCCTGGAACCCACACATCGCTGTGTACAGCTTTCAACGAGCCACTACGTAAAGATCGACCCATACCGCTGCCATATGAACTCTCTTTGTCACCAAGATGAACCCGGGCTGGGAAATTCGAGCCATATCCAAATTGCCACAACTGACTTTGAATTCTGGAGCTCTTCTTGCTGGCCATACACTTAATAATGACGCACGTGTAGGCGTCGGATACAGCAACTCTCTTGGCGGCTACCCAATCGTAATGTCCGTAAAACGCAGAATACGGCGAATCAATCGTGAGTGCGTCCACGACCTTTGGAGCTTCAAAGCATTGATCTGTGCCAATGCGACTGGTGGAGTAATGGTGGCCTAATTGTCCTTTCTTGTTGCTTCCCCAAGTGAAGACTATGCCGTCCGAGCTCACACAAGCGGAATGCGCACTTCCAGCAGCGATATCCACCACAAAAAACGAACGAAGAGCTTCAATCCGCTTCGGAGATAGTCTGCTTTGAGCCGAACAAGTCTTGGCAGAATGTCCGAGTTGGCCAAACCCATTGGCACCCCACGAGAAGACCTGTGCACAAACGGGTATTGACACCTTGGGTTTAGTTGAACACATTACCACACAGAAAATGCATTGGACTCACTTGACCAGTCTCCGTGAGTGCAAGCGAGTGGTTCTCCCCAGCAGAAACTTTGATGACCTTGTATGCTGACAAGGACGTGACTTGAGAAGGCTCGATGTGGCTGGCAAAACAATAACCGGATGACACTTCTCGACGACTTTAGATTCAAAGAACAGCGGTACTCACTCATATTCGGTGCCCATTCCTAGTCTTCCACCCTTGCCAAAGCCCCACGCGAAGCATTTGCCAGCAGCGTTCACCGCAACTGTGTGGTATTTGCCGGCGCTGATATTGATAATCGGTGAGTCCAGAGGCAATTCCACCCGGCGTGGCGTGTATTGAACATCGGCATGAGGCAAATGATACCCAAGCTACTCCAAACAAAGAGATCAGCCTGTTGGGGGACGGGGAGAGGATGCGGACAGGACAAAACCCACTTGAAAGTCGGCTTTGCCAAAGGTATAGACATGGCCCGTTCGTGAGATCTTGTTGTTGTGGAGCTCGTCGCTGAGACGCGACGAGAGCAAATCAATCGGTGACTGGTTGGCATAGTCCAACGTCTGGTGCAATAGTCGTAGCATGACTTTGGGGCCATCGCGAGCACGCACAAAGCGCAGCAAAAGTAGGCACGCTAGACAACCAAAAACGAATCGCTCTGTTTAGTCAGCACTACAACCGGGAAAGGACCCACACGTATCCCTTACTCACTTGAAAAGTGCTGGTGATAAACGCTTCGATGAAGCGGGGTCCAGCCAGACTCCTGTGCCATGGATCCATACGCAGAATCAGATCCGTCTCTGTCAGTGAAGGCCCCGTCGTGAAGCTAAACTGACCTGGTCTTTCGCAAAAACATCGGCTTGGTGTCGCAAGAGAAACCACACGACTCGGTCCTGCCCACAAGACGCTGCCAGATGCAGCGCAGTTTCTCCCAGATCATTGCGTTCATCCACATCGTTCCAACTACCATCATAGCGCGCGCTTTCTGGAAAGAACGCGGACTGCAACCGCTTCACATCGCCGAACCGCGCGCAGTCCCACAGCGTCCATTGCCCAGAAGAGGCCGAAGAAGAAGAACGACAAGCGACGTCGCCCATGGCTCGCGTGCGAGGGAAACAGGTTGCTTGAGCCGTTGGTTTGTTATCTTTTTTGGCTTTGGGGGTTGGCTGCTGATCAAAGAAGTCAGCGAGCAAACGAGAGAGCAACGCACACGAGAACAACAACACAGCGCAGCAGGATTTCCTGACTTTACAGGAACATCCCCGCCATGGTTGATGCTTCTCACACAGCCACAGTCGTGATGACCGGGGATGGCAAAGCGACAGAGTGATGGTCATCCGTCCCGAATTTCTCAATTTAGGGACTCAGCCAAGATTCACTGCTCATACGACGCCCAAGAGATTCAGCAGAGAATCGCGAATGAAAACGAAATTACACATATGCTCCAAAGCTTTCCGGATCTTTACAGAACCCACCCAAGGGAATTGACTGATGATCTGCGAGTAACCAGGTGGTGAATTGGAATAACTTGCTCTTTGCTCGGCCTCAAGGAGATCGCTTCACCATGCTTCTCGTCAACCATGAAGCCACGGAGGCAACTGGACAAATGCCGTGGTAGCCGACCAGCAACGAAGTCAGCGTGGTCACTGGGGAACAAACTGCCGCCAACACGTGGAAAAAGAACAAACACCACTTGCCAACGCCAAAGTAGACGATCTTGGTCCAATTGTGGCAGCTGCAGAGCCCTTTTAGATTGACGCAGGCTCTGCCCGATTGACCAACCACTTTGGTGTCGACTTGCGGCACTTTGGCCACCAGATGCGGTAGTCGCAACAGTCGAAAAGCCCAATTGTTGTAGCGCACTTCGAGTACCAACAACGCATCCACCAGCATCACCAAAAAGCGAAACACCACCAGTCCAATGCCACAAAAGGGCAGCAAAAGAGCCGCAAGACAGAACAACGTGAACACTGTCACGATGGCCACCAGGCTCTGTAGAGAAGCCAGAAGGTGGTAGCCAAACATGGCGATGAATGCGCTGGACCAGCTGGGTGGCTTTCGGTGTCCGTCGTTGGCTGGGTAGTGTTGAGGCAATTCGTCATCTTCTTCAGCGGCAACCACTGCAGCGTAGCTGGATGCTACCGACGGCGCGCTGGCTTGGGCATGGGCTTTGGGGGGTAGTTGATTGGGCGAAAGCGTCGTAAAGTCGACTGGAATGGCGACGGCATAACACTCTTGTTGGTCCTCTTGGTCCCCGGACTTGCAGCTCATGGTGTTGATGTGATCGTGGCCACTTGAAGAATGACACCTAGCAAGCGCGTGGTCCGATCCTGTCCACTATCTGTAACCAAATCTGGTTGAAGTGGTGACCGACGCGCAAGAGCCCCCATCGAGAGCCAATCAAAACGCCGTTCGGATCCATTCGAGCCAATCACAGCACGTGAACACGAGCGTGCCAAAGCAACAAGTGTGACACTGGCCTGGGAGGACCATCATTCGTGCCTTGAGAAGCCAAAGGAAACCTTCGACTTTGCAAGCCAGGCGCTACTGGCCCAGCACCCCCCCGTACAGAGTCAGTTTCCTGTCCCTAATCCAAGCACCCGTCTGGGGGATCGAAGCGCCGCCGGCGCGATGGAAGATCCCGTGAGAGCTACTCATGGCACACCAATGCGAAAAGACCAAGCAAGACACCAGGACCAACAACGCTCCACCATACACAAAGAAGACACTGCTACATTCATAAATCAGTCGCCACTGATGCAAATAATACACGCTGTCGGTGTTCGAACTACGGAGTGGACCCACCCAAAGGATCCCTACAAACTCGGGTTCATACTGTCGCCTGACGCTTCCGTCTCACACGCACCACTTCGCACCATCACCAACGACGGGTCGTGACACTGCGCGTTCTCCAGACTGCACACGTTTGAGTACGTCTTGCCATTGG
>JAMFLO010000151.1:0-74464 GCA_027475765.1 Paralagenidium karlingii | reverse complement strand
CCGTCGAGGAAGAGTTGTTCGAGCTCGGTTGGATGGCACGTTTGACGTGGAATTCGAAGACGATGTGCTGGAGACCAAAGTGGATGGCGATGAACTCACAAGGATCGAGTCGGAGGATGACAAGGAGTCCAAGTCAACTCCAAGGAAGGAAGAGAAGGCAACTTCTGACTCGGAATCCCCTCAACAACTCAAGCCGAAGCAAAGGACCGATGGGTCGATCGAAGTTGGAACTCGAGTGCGTCTACGGACGAGTTCGGCTCATAGAACAGGCGTTGTGACGAGGGTGCATCGTGATGGCAGTGTGGATACCAAAATGTCTGATGGAGAGGTTCTGAAGCGTATTCGCTCCAGTGACCTGCAAGTAGCATCTCCAGCGAAGATGTCAGACAGATCCGCGTTTGAAGAAGGCGATCGTGTCAAATGTCGCTACAAGAATGGCTCCAAATGGTTTGATGGAAGAATCAGTCGAGTTCGTAGTGATGGAACCTTTGACGTGAAGTACGACGACGGTGACGAGGAACTGCGCGTCGAGAGTGACCGAATCGAGCTCCTCAAGAGCGACAAAGAAGTCGTCGATACTCGAGCCAAGAAGAAAGACACCTTTAAAGTCGGTGCCAAGGTGCGCATGAGAAACAGTCGGACAGGGAAATCCCGTCGAGGAAGAGTTGTTCGAGCTCGGTTGGATGGCACGTTTGACGTGGAATTCGAAGACGATGTGCTGGAGACCAAAGTGGATGGCGATGAACTCACGAGGATCGAGTCGGAGGATGACAAGGAGTCCAAGTCAAGTGGAACAAAACAAGAGAAGTCTACTCCGGACGTAGAGTCTCCAAGGAAATCCAAAAGGTCGGAGCGGTCAGACTCCTCTGAATCATCTTGTGATAGTAAACTAGCGGTTGGAGATCGAGTCCGCTTCAAGACCTGTTCGGGTCGTGGAACAGGCGTTGTGGCGAAAGTGCATCGGGATGGTAGTGCTGATGTCAGAACACCTGATGGGGAGACTCTGAAGAGGCTGAAAGCTCTCAAGCTGAAAAAGGTGGAGTCGGTAGACAAGAGTGGAGATGATACTCCCGAGTTTCGGAAGAACCAGCGAGTAATGGCTCGGTGGAGGCGATCAAAGACAAGGTCAAAACCCTGCAAGACAGGGAAATGGAAAGAAGCAAGAATAGTGGGATGCCATGGGGATGGAACATACACTGTATGGCATATGCTGCTTCGACTGAGTGAGTTGCCATTTGGTGCTGACTCCTGCTTGTCATGTGAAGGTTTGTTACCAAGATGGAGAAGTGGTAGATGACGTTCCAGGCGATGCTATTCGTCCATTCACGCAGTCATCGTTTTCCGGAGACAACAAGAGTCCACTGCGAAGTCAGATGGATACGATCGAGTACGTTGGCTTTCCATGTTGGGGCGATCTACAAGTTTTTGATGGTGCATGAACATGTGCAAGACAGTTCGTCCGAATACTCGCACTTGCTAAAGCAGCTTACGCGCACGGTACGAAACCTCAGGCATTATAGTGCTCTGGGCATTTTGGTGTCTGATTGTCTGAATGTGAGGTAGCTATTCGAGGAAGGGGCCATCAACAGCAAGCCATCCAAAGCAGTGGACATGGATGACGAAGCGTCGAGTGCTTCTTCGGCAGAATCCAAATCAGACGAAGCTTCCCGAGATACACTGCTTTCAACGGTGCGTAGGGCACAATGGACTCTTTCCGTGCAGAATCACTGAGGTTGTTGGAACTTGTTGTTTGCAGACGCTGAAGAAGCTGTATGAAGCGTCGTTGCTGACAGAATACCAAGACACCTCTGCGCGACTTGACGCGAAAAAGCACAAAAAGGTCTCGCGAAAGAAACTTCTCCAGGCCATCGAAGCGCTGCAGAGATCGTTTGGGGCCAAACCCCAAATGGAGGAGGAGAACGATGAACTGGCCACTGCAACAAGTGTGGCGATCGCTATCCGGAAGTTGAAACTGCGAGTCGACTCGGCGGATGTTCGACGCGTGATTGCGCTTGTGCGCAATGTGTGTCTGAAGATTCTGCGGTTTCCAAACAATGCGGATTACTGGAGACTGCGACGTGATACTCCTGCCTTTGAACAAAAACTGTCGTGCTTCGATGGAGGTGTGGATTTGCTGAAAGCCTGTGGCTTTGTGGAGTACAATCAGACGCACTATGAGCTGCATGGTGTGCGTATGGCCGACGGAAGTCGTGTCAGTTCGCTGTCCAAGAGCGTTTTGAACAATCTCCGGGAAAAGTGTGTTGAACTGGATGGTGAACTATCGATCATGGACGGTGTGGAGAACGTGGGTTCCCTTTTTCAACGAGTGCTTCAAGAGTACCCGTTGTCTTTTGAAGATTGTTGCAGCATTCTGCGGTATCTGGAGGAGTACATTGACAACGTGTTGAAAAACCCCAAGGATTCCAGGTGCTGGCGCATTCGCGAATCGAACAGGACCTTTCAGAAACAGATCGGATACCTGCCGTTTGCGGCTGATCTAATGATGTCGATCGGCTTCTCACGAATTGACACAAGCCAAGGTCCTGTGTATGTTCTCCGTGGAACTGGTTTGTTTGATTCAAGCAACACGTCGACCGACAAGCAACAGGGTGTTGCTGCGGGACTCTCATCCTTTTGTTTTTCACGTGTCAGTGAGCGCACCGAGTGGTTTCTTTGGCGCCGAAAAGAAGAGATTGAGAGCTTGTTGCAGGACGAATTCCGATACCTTCGTGAGATCTTGGGTGCTGCTTCAAGTGAAACGACAAGTCTGTCCCAACTGGCCAAAACGAGACTTGAAAGTCTGAAGAAATTGTATCCCTACGGGAAGAATGCGGTCAGTTTGTTTGGCAAGACAGCGCTTCAACGCACCCAAATCAAAATGCTTGATGAGGTTTTCAGACGCTACGACAGGAAAGCACAGGGCTTTCTACAGGCCGAAGACGTGTCCACTCATATGAGTTTGATGGTCAGCAACGCCCCGGGCACAGGAAAAACGGAAGAGCTGGCGTTGCGATGGATTGAGGATTACGACATCGATGGCGATGGAAGAGTCGACTTCGATGATTTCGTGGCGGCGCTGGGACCGCTTCTCGATCATCAGTTCGAGTTAGAAGGCTTGGTGGACGTGACGCCTTTCGAGAAAATGACTCTGTGCGAAGCCATCTCGTGCTTGGTTGGTAAACTTAAGCTGAGCACCAGCACGTCTCAGTGCCGAAAAGTACTTCAGGGAGTGATTCAATTCCTCCGAAAGATCTCGGATGAGCCATCCAATGATTCTCTGCGATGCCTTCGCTTCTCCACGCAAGAAGATTGCTCCGGGGTGGAAGCGATGTTTCAACGTCACGAATCGATGCTCAAACTCCTCGTCGTGGTTGGCTTCGTCAAGCAAAAGGAGGACCAACAAAAAGAAGGACAAGTCGAGTATTATCTACCATGTGGAAAAGTCCGCACCTTTCGGACTACTAAGGGCAGCAATCCCGCGAGCAGTGGATCGTTGGATGTGCAGACTCTGAACCGAATCCTTACCGTTCAAGGGATCCTATCTGCGCATTTGAGAGGATTGGATCACCCAGAGATCAGTGACATTGGCTCGGTGGCACGAGCTATCAGTCAGATGACTCCGGCATCGAAATGGTTTCAGTTGGTAGAGCTTGCGCTCACCTATTTGGACACCCTACTGGCCCACCGAGAGGAATCGCGCTTTCGAGTGATCAGCACATCGAAATCGACGTTCACCAGTCGAGTCGCCAGTGTTCATGGCGGCACCGAGCTGTTGCTGTCAATTGGTTTCCGTGAAACCGAGCATGGATCCTTAGTGCTTCCCACTGACATCTCAGTCGAGATGGTGATTGCTCGAAAGCTGGAGCTCCAGACGGGGCTCCATTTGCTTCGACAATTGCTTTCCATCGATGCGGAGCGACGGGAAGACCTCTGGCGGGCTTCCGCCGCATCAAGTGGCAAACAGGAACACGGAGCCGACAAGCCTGTCGAAACGGAATTGGAGTTTTTACGGCGTAAGGCTATGACAGCCGAAATGGCCAAAGAAGAACAGATCCGCAAGAACAAGCTGCTGGAGAAGCAGCTGGAGATCGTCAAAAAGCAAAAGACGGAGGTGGCAAAAGGTGCTCCAAGCCCCATCAAGCAGCAACCCCCCAAGCGGTTGGTCTCGTCTAGATCAAAATCTGGTCCAAAAAGTCCCCGTGAAAAGCTCTGCCGCTCCCTCGAGGAAGAGGCCATCGAACAAGAAATCCGAACCGCAATGTCCCCTTCGAGAATCAAAAAGGCGAGAGTTTTGCGCGCGAAAGAGGCTGCGCGTAAGGCTCGAGCGACCAAATCTGCAACACAGACTCCACGCACAAAGCCACGCGTGCCTTCGGCAGCAGTATAGTAACCCCCTGCATTGTTGAGCTCTTGGAGAAACGTTTGCAGACAAAGTGCCTGTAACACTTTGGTTTGTGTGTTGTTGTAGAGTGGCACGCAACTGATGCTAGCACTTGATGTGAACGCTGGCAGCTTTGAGATCTCGGTGAATGCTCCGCCGTGCTCACTTCAAGGATCCCTTCTCAGAATCGGTGCCAGTGTCCGAGACCTGGTGGAGGAGTCCATGGTTGTTGAGGTGCACGACGAAGATTTCACCGGAGTGCGAAGACTTGGGTTGTCCTGCGCCCTTCGGTTCGCTCATCGACGCAAGGAACTCGTCGTTGTGATACCGGTGGATGAAGCCGTGAAAGCGAGGATGCTTCAGAGATCGGCACTTGAGGTTTGAGATTCTCCGTCTCAACAAGCTGGTGCTTGCGGTTTGACATTTGTTGGCGTTATGGCACGTGGACAGAGCTTCATGCGTGAGCATTTTGTCCACCAGCTGCTTGCCGCTGTGGAACTAGCGATTGATAGTGCCATCAAGCTGACCAAGCAGTGCGAAAAGCTTCAAGAAGGATACTCACTCAGCCGGATGAACCAGTTGGCCATACCAGAAGCAGATGTAGATCGATTTCGAGTGGCTCTTGGACCTCGAGCTTCTTCACTGGTGCTGTGGTGCCAGAATGCGAAACGAAAGAGACCGTTCTCGTGTCTGGACGATGCTCCATTGACGTCGCAAAAGCTTCGAGTCCTGTTTAATGCATTGCTTGTCGAAACTGGCGTCTCCAACACCCAGATTCGTTTTTCGAGCTTGCAGGCTGCGATCAAGCGAAACCCGTATCTTTCCCTGCTGGACTCATGGTGCAACCCCCACCGCACTGCCATCCAGCCCCAAGAGCTCATAGACTTCACCAAGATGACTGAGCATCTCGGTGTGAGAGTCGAAGACGCGAGAAAAGAACACGACTCGTTGCAGCTTCCTCTTGGATGCTTTCGAAAGACTTTTCAGACTCTCTTGAGGCACGTGGCTTTGTCAACGGGCTGATCAATTCGCCGCAACAGAAAAGCTCATGTGTCTGTGGTGTTTTTGGTTTAGAACTGGTGCCACGATTGACTTCGAAGGTTTCAAATGTGTCCGACTTGAGCAGTTGCTCACCGAGCTTCGCAAGGAGAATGGTCTGGAGCAAGAGACCACGCAGCCACAAGACGTTCAGAGTGTCACGCAGGAGGAGTCGATCTTGGGTGACGCGAATGTCAAAGTGATGAAAAGGTTCCAAGGACAGGAGTTTGTTTCTTGGGCAGAGCTGGAGTATTGCATTCGCTTCGACGATTCTTTGACTCAACCAACGCTCTTTAGCACGCCAATTCGGGCCTTCTCGAGCAGTGTAGAGACCAAATCTGGTGCTGAAGTTGCTGATCTGGTGGTGGGAAAAGTCACGCCAGTCGTGTACGTGCTGTTCGTTAACGGCGAGGTGGAACGCTGGAACCTCCACGCTAACCAGGTACCGCATGGCTGCTTTGATCAACCTGCAGATCCGACTGCTCTGATGGAGTAAATGTTGTGCGTAGTGTGACAGTCGCAGTTTCGTGTTTGCTAGCTGCTCGCAAGCGTTGTACGAAGACCGGCCAGCAAGTGAATGGCCCGTGGATGCACCACCATTCGTGCGCCAGAGATGCCGGTCTAGTCGAGCACATGTCAATCTCCTGTCTCTGTGCTGCCAAGACTCGGTTCTTTGCCACAATGGAACGTCTGCTGACGGGTATTTTCAGTTCTTTCAAAGCGTTGGATCACAGATCCAATTGCTATGGAGGGTCAAAGCCCAGTTGGCGTGTGGCAAGACCAGTCCAAATCACCCGAAGCGAATTCAAGACCCGTCAGAGCCTTGCGGTGTCGTGACACATTTTCAAACCGCTGAGAATGGATCGTTGATCGTGTATCTAACGGCGGATCAGTTCAATATCGTGTTGCTGAGTGCTTTCTCGGGGTTTGTCCTCGGGGTCATCCCTGTGACCGGATCCAAAGTCAAGCTCGCAGTGCTCGACCAAACTGGAGGCAGCAAGTTTTTCGTTTGTGTGTGTTCCCACCAAAGCTGGCGGATCAATGTTTGGCAGGGTGAGATCCAATGGGGCCGTGAAGAACAAGGTGCCAAGGTGGAACTTCGTCGATCGTTTGCGCTGGTGGGTGGGAACCCTTTCCAAGACTCAACCGAAGAAGAAGTTGATGGCAGGTCGCGCTCGACAACATTTCATTCCTTGTGTAGTATCCAATCGCACAGTATGGTCCTGGCTGCAGCAGCGAACGGGGTCCTGTATGGATGGAAACTCTCGCAAATGGAAACCAAGACACGTCAGGATTCGAAACCAAGCTTGGTGTTTCCCTCGGTGACCTCGAGATTCTCCGTTCTCCACGCTGCCGAACGAGTTCTCTTGGACGAAGCAACATGCAGATTGCCACCAGCCCAACGGTTCTCGAACAACCGATGTATGGTGAAAGCCGACGAGACGCTGCTGGACGCTTGTCATCAGATCATTCGAAGTGTCAAGAACCCCGTTGCGCTTTTGTTCTATTTGTTTGACGACGGGAGCGTCGCTACACTTCCGATTGTTGAGTTTGATCGCCTCTATGTGACTCTGGATGACTGCTGTTTCAATGTGACCAGGATCGCCAGGTGCGGAGTCAACAACTCTGACCGTGACACCACGCTCGAATCTCCAAAGAAGTGGCCATTGAGCTCTCGAGCCTCGCACGATCGAGTTGTTCTTCAAACGCATCGACTGATTCGAATTGGATTCGTGGCGTTCAAGCATCGACCAGGTGGTGTCTTCGACCACAAAAGCGTGTCGTCCATTCTGAACAAACTGCTCTGGGAAGAGAAGTTGATGCACAACGCTTTTGAAGATTTCCAACGCGTACGACAAGCGATTGGACCAGACGTTGAACTGCATTTTGTGATGTTTTGTGCTGCAGGGTATGGAAGAAATTGCCGACTCGTTTTTGAAGCAAACGCAGGCTCAGACGTTGACTGTGCAGACACAGGACCCGTTGTGCTCGTCGTCAGCGTCATCGGGCCCAGCAATTCCACCGATCGAGCTCTCGTAACCGCAAAAGAATCATCGCAGCGAGCGTCCATGAGGAAAAAGAAGATCGAAACGAGTTGCTGGAGCCTCATGAGTAGTGGATTCGTCTCTTCCGCTGACTATGGTGGTCAAGCGGACTCCCCAAATGGCGGGCAGTCTGCGATTGAAGCCAAAGGCATGTTGCTGTTGGAGTCGGCACGACTTGCAAGACATCAGGCCAGAATGCAAGCCGACCAGATGGCAGAGCAGGAAGCAAACCAGCGCCAACAGATCATTCGAGCCATGAATAAGACCCTCGCGCGGATCTTTTTCATGGCGTCCATTGGTTCGGTTCGCGACGACTCTTCGGCCCTCGACGAAGAAATCCAGCAACTCGTGGAAGAGTTTCGCGGTCTGATCAGCAGTTTGTGTGTTCTGCCGTCATGCTTTGGCGAAGAAATGCTTGGTGTCTACGACTTCGTGTATCGACACTTCCAAGCAGCCAAAGCCTCGGACGCCCTCGAGAAGAATCCGATGCGGGCGTTTTGGTCGCGACTCTCGTTGCTTCAACGAGTCAATCCGTTGTTTCAAGAATGGATTCGTCGGCTGGTGCAAACAGACGAGAAACATTCACTCCACGAGTTGCTGACGTGGAGTCGCGTCGAGCTCAATCTGCGCAGAATCCGTGCCTCGACCATGCCTCTGCCGCATCTCTGTGCACTTGCTCGCGCGCTTGGCCATGAAAACCACGCAGCCCGATCGCAGGCTCCGGGTAGTCAGGGCTTTGTTCAGACCTTTGAACAGTTTGCCAAGTCCAATCACGTCCTTTGGACCAACCAGACGGTCCTTTTCATTGATCTAGACCTCATCACAGCGTTTTTTGTGGATTCCTGTCAGTTTCTTGGTGCACTACGAAGTCATTTCGCACGGATGGCGTTGCGAATGGAAGACCTTAGAAAGCGGGAGCACCACGAGTACCTGGAGAAGACGTACACCCTCACTAGAAACACCAGACGCTGGAAGAAAAAGCTGGAGAGGTTTCATCAGACGTGTCTGCTTCGATGGGGTTATGCCGGTGGGGAAGAAACCATCAGACAGCCCATCTTTGTGGACTCGATGAACGATCAACGCTTGCGAAGTATTGCAAGACATCAATTGCAGCAATTGTTGTTTACTTCATCCGATAGCGCACCAACACCAAAGGCCCATTTCAGCTCTGTGGTCCTGCACGCGTCGTGTGAGACTCTGTTCATCCGAGATTGGACTGCCTTCCACGCTGTTGGTGCATCGACCGCAGCGCCTCGCGAAGTGGATTTGTTGGCCTTTTTCATTCCAAAACGAGCCCCGTTCGGCACCGAAGTTGATGAAAAGCTGCGCAACGAGATTGGGTTTCTGGTGCGAGTCCAGGTGCGTTGGATTTGTGTTGATGTCAATGGATCGGTTCAACTGATTAACTTGCTGCTTGGGTCACTGTGCACAGCAAACAAATATGAGAGAGTTGTTTCTTCCTGCACTACTCGAGGTCGGCTCCAGCATCATCCAGAAACCGAGCGTTCAGTTTGATGCCCAGTTCGGCACCTTTCTTGTGACCACCAATGTGGCCAACTGGATCTCGCTGGAAGAATTGCTGGCATCCATTCCAACGAATTGGAAGAGTCGATTGGTTTCTGCCGCACTGCTTTGGAGCCGACAAGTGCTGTTGATTTGTCATGCGGTGGAGAGTCGAGGCTTTGTCCTTGATCGTTTGGAACTCAATGCACTCTACGTGGCAGCCGATGGTGGACAACTTCGTTTGTTCTCGCTGGAGCATCTGACCAAGCCAGTCGATCCTAGTGGATCCCAATCTTTGACCAAGGTTTACATCGACTTTGTCTGCCAGTTGCTGACTCGACTCTTCCCAGACAACGACGACAATGTCGTTGCGACCGATCAAAACGCCGACGCGTTCGCCTTTGATCGCAAGCGAAAGCAACTCGTTCGTTTGGTGAAGCAAAACGTCAGTTTCAGTGACATCGATGAGTACACGACGCCAGCGCAATTGGTAGCCAGCGCGTTCTCCGAGGAGCCTGTTGCACCTGTGCTCGTGCTGTTGCGCATTGGCCTCTTCGGGTCCTGGCCACAAACCGCTGAAGCATCGTCGTTGGAAGACTTGTGGATGATTTTCTTTTCCAAACCGCTGCCATGGAGCAACGACAGTCGAGTCGACCAAATGATTCGCTTTGTTCAATTGCGTCGAGTGTTCCAGAAAACGATTGTGGCGCAGTTGTCGCTGTTTGAGCGCAAAGTGGGCGGATGGGCTTTGTGGCAGCCACAAGCCAAACCGGTCGCCAACCCACCAGAAGTGTCCAAGCTATGGCCAGAATTTCGATCGTTGCTGAAGCAGCTGCAGGAAGCGTTTACGGTGTTTTTCGCCTTTTGGTGCAGCGAACGCCAACGAGAAGAACTGACTGCCGCGTTTCGTCCACATGTCTTTCGTTTGGTGACGAGCAACTGCACTCAGTTGTTCCTCAAGGCGCTGAAGGCTCACGACAGCACAACCGCCCAAGAAGTGGTCAAGAAGACTCTTGAGCTTTTGTCGGCAGTGTTGGCGATGGTGAATACGTTGAAAAACTTGGAAAACGATGCCGTTGGCGTCTCATTCTCGGTGGAGATTGTTCAATGCATGGTTCGATTGGCTGTGGGAGGAACAGACGGTTCCCCAGCTTTCGCGTCACCGAATTGGTTGATCCTGTGGCGAATGTCGGCGCATTTGGTGAAAGAAGCAATCGGAATCCACGTAAAAGGCAGCGTAGAAGCCGTCCGGAACCTTCTAAAGCGCATTCGTGTGACAACCGATACGCCGGAAAGGGGAAATGACACACGACTCCCACTGCCATCGACCCTTCCGCGTCCTGCGCTTGGCTTGGATCCAACATCTTGCGTGGGGTACGATGACCTCGAAACGCTTTTTGCCACATGCGAGATCGTTTTTGACTTGAAAAGCGCAACAGCGCTCGCGAGGTTTCGTGTTTCGTGTTTTCAACGGTTGTTTGCTTCGCAGTTCTTCCTGAAACAACCCACGGAGAGCCACATCGTGCTGATCGATACCAGTGTCGCGCGACTTTGGTGCACGCACCTTCGTATGCACGAATTCTTTTGCGAGATACTTCGAGAGACCGATGAGAATCTCGTGTGGGCAGCCATGTCCTTGATGGAAGTGGCCACTCGAGTGCTACGCTACCAGTCAATGGGGACTCGAAAAGGTGCGTCGTTTCTTCTGGCCAACCATTTCTTCTGGTCAGAGCAGCTCGAGTTCGCGAAAAGCTTGTGCTCGCGCATGGTAATAGCAGAAGTCACCACACTGTTGAAGCGAGTCACTGCAGTTCTGAAAGTTGTTGGAAGCAAAAGGGCTCATGCTCACACGCCGAGCAGTGTCAAAACCCACGCGGCCATTTTCAACGTGGTGCTCTCGTACCTGGTCAACACTATCCACGCAGGAGAAATAGCGACGCGCCATTGGAGCGAGGCTGGAACCTCCAGAGTTGTAATGTTGAATGCCAAGCGAAATCTGCTTGGAAGCATCAAGGTCGAAGACAGCAACATGATGAATTCGTGTGTGTCTGGTGCCACCCGAAAGTACCTCCGTCGACGCCCATGGAATGTGTTTTCAGAGTCAACGGATGGAGGATCTATCGCTTCGGAGGGGACCTCTCCGTTTCGAATGATCCTGCGCGAGTTGGCTTCGCATCAGTGTCTGCACAGTTTGAGTTTGCTTCGCGATGTGCGTCCGTGTGCTTCCTTTCGCATCGAACTCGATTCACTCAACAAGCCGTTTCTCGCCGATGTCTTGTTGAGTGAAGAAGCCTTCGGCACGATCCATCACGTCTGGAGCGTCTTCACTGAGTTGACGCATTTCAACGGCACCAACGAGGAAAAAGCGGTGGCGGTGCATTACGCAGCATCCATCGTTTCCATCACTTTTGCGCGCCCAAAGCGTGCCGGCAGTGCGTCGAACAGCCAGGTAGAAGTGCTGTCGATGGTTTGTGCTCAGTCCTGGGAGTGGATGCGCGAGTGTTGGTTGCGCCTGCTTGACGCCAACCGTGTTGGCACACCCCTCAGCACCAGCTGGCAGTGCCGAACTGTGCTCGCCGCGCTCAGGCTTCTCTCTGCGATTGTGACCACCACAGGATCCCCAGAGACCCACAAGTCGCTGACGTCAGTGCACGAGAGGACCGCAGGAGCCCAAGAGAGAAGCGAGCCATCCTCTGTCTTCCGCTTGATTCTTCGCTTGACGCAAACGTCGCTTCAGCGTAGTGTGCTGGCCACCTCCAGAGAAAAGACACTGGTACAATTGATCGTCCACAGTGCCATTCAGTTCTTTGTCTGCACGCTCAAAGGTGCAACTGGCGTCGCGTTTGTCGAGTGGCTGAGTGAGGAGGAACTGCACCAAGTGCTGGCATTGTTGGTCCCATTGGACAATAAGAACCCAAGCGACCGATGGGATCTGTCTGGCGAACTCAAACGAGAGCTGTGGTCGATGCTCCTCGCTTTGAACAGTCCCAAAGTCATTCAAGTGGTTCTCCAGAGCAAGTTTCTGGACCAAGTGGTGGCGGGGCTTTTGGTCAAAGACAAGAACGAGTCCGATATGGTGCTTCGTCTCGAAGGGCTCATGTATGTTTTGGTGCTGGTCGAGACGCCCAACGAGTTGAAATCATTTGGAAAAGTGCACAGGGTCTTTGGAGAGTTGCGCAAACTCTTTCATGTCCATCACACGATTCGTCGTGAAGTCGAGCACCTCCAAAGGTTCCACCCTTCGAGGCTTCACGGCGCATATTCCATGGCGTTTGTTCAGCAAATGGTTCAGACCAGTCTGCTGGTGATTCAAGTCGCCTGTGCCATTTGCTTTGATGAGCTGGCAGACGGCGGTGCCGGCGCAGTGGATCCTCTCTTGGACAAAGTGTTTCGCGAGATTGGCATCGCGTCATGGGTGGTGGCGCACCACGTGCGACAGCCAAGCGGCAGACTCCAAGCACCGACTCCGATGGCTGCTCATGCTCCTGGTGCTGCGACTGTTTCCTCTTCTCAGGTCGAGTTGTATTGGAAGGACTGGGCTGACAACTGTGCACGGGGACAACAAGGTGCAGGATCGTGGGCAAACAACCTCGATTGGCAGGTCTTTGTTGCGCCGAGGGCAGAAGCAGGTGGTGCCAACAAATTGGACGTGTCCTTGGTGGCGGAGCTTTCCGATTCGGGGTCAGTTTCGCCCGTCAAGTCGGTTCCTGCAAAGCTCAACCAAGAAAACGTTCTGCACAACAACCAGACGGCAACGCCAAACCAAACGCCTTTGAAGTCGGCGTCGTCGAGAAAGAACGAGAAACAACAAGACAATTCATCCAAACCCGTGGACACTGAGACCATTCTACGTTGCATTGGACCGGAAGCGTCGGTGCTGCTACAAAACTACCGAAAGCAGACTACCAGTAACAACCGAGAAGAGACGATCAACGACAAGGCCCTGGTTCATGCGCTCTTTGACAGCGGTATCCCGGCTTCTTCGCAGACGCTGCTGCGACTGGAAATTGCGAAACTGCGCAAGCTGAAGTACTCATTTGGTGATTTCGTTGCGTTGTTTGCGCAGTTTTCGGGTCTTCAGAAGCTCCTGACGCGGCAAAAGACAGTCGCCACGAGCCAGAAATGGTTTCGCATGGAGACTGGAGACTGGAAGAGTCTGTCCCTTGACGACGAGGCGCAGCTGCAGAACTGGTTCCAGCTCAACAAGATTTCGAGTCTTGAACAGCATCCAACGACATCTGTCACTTCGACGTGCATCGAGCCATACGATGGGGTCACGGTGGAGCATGCTATCAGCACGCTTCAGCGATGGTTCGGCTTGAATGCCCAAGGAGGTGACAATCTCAATCGCCCCCGTGGTCAGGAGATCCAGGCATTGGTGTATCGATTGACGGATGGCCTTTTGATCCAGCACCATCTGGTCGGGTTCCATGCCTTTTGCCGTGTGTTTGTGGCTCTAAAAGCGCGCTTTGGCCGTCACGCGCCGTTGGAACAACTTGCCCTGACCTCGCAGCCACGCAAGACGCTGCTCGTGGAGAAACTCATGAACGTCGACGTTGATTCAATGCGGAGTGCGCAAAAGAATCGTATTCTACTGCGCAAGAAACGACCTCAACTGCCTCGGAGCAACCAGCGTCGGTCAATGCCCTCTTCACCCTCCAGCTCCTCTTCGTCCCCTTCTTCTTCTTCTTCTTCTTCTTCTTCTTCTTCGTCTGACAGCGAATCCAAGCAAGTGCGTCGCAAGGCCGAGTCGAAGCGCGTACAAAGCCAAGAATCATCTGATGAGAAAGAGTCGAAGTCCAAGGGAACCAACAGAGATGCTCAACAATCCAAACACATTGGTTTGGGGTCATCGAGTGACGACAAAGTGCCAAAGCAGCCACGAAAACCAAAAACCAAAGCCAAAGAAAGCCGAAAGCTTTCGACTATAGCGAGTCCCAAAGCCAAAGCAAGTCAGCGTGGAGGTCACCCCCACCAAAGAGAGTTGCGGAGTTGGGAGCAGGAAGACCTGCATGATTCATCGCCGCAAGAGCAAGGGCAACTGCTGGTCACTCCCGAATCGCTGGTGCTTCGTCGAGTGTTTGAGAAGTACGACGTTGATGGCGATGGGGTCATCTCGTTTGCGGATTTGCGCCGCGCGTTTGCGAATTTGCTGCACACCGACAGCAACAAAACCAACGGCCAAAGCGTACTCTCCGCGACCGAATTGCAGCGTTGGATCGTCGAAAAAGACCGACGAGGGGTCGGAAATGTGGATTTCGCCGACTTTTGCGCAGCATTCCCAATGACTTTGGCATCCGCATCGACGCCAAAGCGCAAGCCACAGAGCTCGGCTGCTGGCTTAGCCCAACCCAAGCCGTCGCAACCGATGGAGCTTTTTCAGGGTCAACAACTGCGAGACACCTCCACCGTCAGGGACCAAGCAACCAAGCAACTGATTCAACTGTTTCGCTCGTACGACGTCGACGGTGACGGCGTCATCTCACTTCACGATCTCCAAGCAACTTTTCGCCATCGCTCGTCGATTTCGCGACTTCAAATGCTGCAGTGGATCGAAAAGCATCAGCGTCGGCGTCCTCGTCGTCACCAAGTCAACGCTGTAACCGGCAGTCAAGATGGCGTCTCGTTGATCGACTTTCTGGACGCGTATGAGCCCAAGGCTTCTGTTGGCTGAAGAGTTCAATGGGTGGATTCTGCTTGATATCGATGGAAGCGTTTGCGAAGACCAAGCGTACGCGGATTGAGCTGGCTGCTGCAGCAAAAGGAGTGCCAGGCTTGACATGAGACGCAGAGAGATCTTGGAGTCTCCTTGCGGCTATTCTTGGCGCTGTTGGGAGTGGAATCAACCGACAAAACGCCAACAAACGAGTGTGTCTTCTTCTCGTCCCTGCCCGTCGCTGTCTCCACGGCGCAAACGACTCTGCTGCAGCGCAAAGATCATGGTGCTGCCATCCAACGCGACGCTTCAGATGTGCTGCGTGGGGATATCACCGCACAAGAACCCGGACAAAGACAAACAGCGCTACCGTGTGCTCAGCGATGCAGAACAGCAACAAGAAGTACGTTGCATTCAATCGATAGAGTTGAGTTTTGGCCAGGTGCCCGTTGTGACCGTAAGTGGTTGTTGCTGCTGCTTGTGCGTTCGATGATCTCCAGCGTCAGGCCATCCAACAAATGGTGCAACAGTTCAAGTTCCAGCACCAGTGCCAACAGCAGCAACACAAGCACCAGCCGCACTCGCCGCGACGACCTCAATCTGCTCGGATCTACCCTTCGTCTGCGCAGGTGCTTTCACCCGGGTGGTCCACCAAAGACCAAGTCATCCGACCTGCAGAGTCACCGCGCAGAAGCGCCAGCTTCAGATCTTCTCGACGTCATTCGTTGGATGGCAACGGTCAGGCTGTCACCGCCTTTGAGAAGAAGCTCTTGAAAGAGATCCAAGCGCTCAAGCAGGTAACGTCGATTGATTTATCCTTTGTCTTCCTTCCATCTCGTGACCCTGACTCTTCACTGGCTTTGGGGCATAGCAACAAAAACAAGATCTCCGGATGCTGCAAGAGTTTCAGGCGTCGTCAAATATGCAGAAAGAGCTGGAAGCTCTGCTGAGATCACACAAAAGCTCGCGAAAGTCCCAGCCAATCGCAAAGCGCGTCAGGTCCTCCCGGGTATCGACAACGGCTCGACGCGCGGTAGAGTCATCGCACCATGACCACGGCGATCAAGACGACGACGAGATAGACCAAATGCGGGCCAACGGTCTTGGTGACATGGCGCAGGCGCCGCCCGGTTACGACGGCGAAGAACTGCCTGGATACGAGCAAAGCCTTGATTCCGATACAACAGAGGAAGAAGAGCCGAAAGCCAGCAAAGAGTTCGAGCATCGCCACCAACTGTCCGGTGAGCGACGTAGTAAAGCCCCTTCCTTTCGCAGCGCAACCTTTGGGAACGACTCGCATCCAGAGCCCGAGATGAGCAGCTCGCCGGTGATGAAGCCCAAAACTCGCCCACACAGTGCTCCTCGGGTACGAGCCGCGAAAGACTTCCACACCGAGTTTCAAGTGCGAGAGCGGACTTCCACCACTAGCAACCGCAGCAGCAAATCGCTTCGAAGCAGCGCGTTCTTTGTCGAGAAAGAAAGAAAGCGACTCGAACAACAAGAACTCGAGCGAGCAGCAGCGATGAGACTGGAACGAGCCAAACGCGCAACCCCGCCAAAGCAGTTGCTGGAGCATCAAGAGCTGAGTCGTCAGAAAAAAGCCAAACAGCTGCAGTTGTTGGCTCAAGAAATGAACGCCGAACTCGCCAAGACCAAACAGATCAAAGCGCGCGAGATTCCGCTGACCACGTACATCAACCCGACCGACGAGCAAGTCAAAGAACAGCAGCGCAAAGACCGCATTCTGCAGCGCTGCCAGCAATTGTTGCAGACGTCACGGCTTCCGTCGCGCATGGAGCAATCAGCAGCTGTCGATTCCGCCGCCGGCCAAATCCAAAGTTGCAGCATCTCAAAAAGGAAAAAACTGGCCGAGCAAAAGGCCGAACAGGAGCGCGTGGAAAAGCTTTTGAAGCCCAAACCGGTTCCGGACTTTGACGCGCAACACCGCAAATGGGCAACGCTGCTTGCCCACAAGTTTGAGTTGCATCGCGAACAGCAGACAGTGCCGCGAGAGTTTTTCCAAAAGCAAAAGGCCCAGTTGGAAGCGCTGCGCCACAAAAAGGCCGAGCGCATGGCCAAAATGCTTCACTTGCAGCAAGCCGAGCAACAGGCCAAGTTGCTCGCGCAGCAAAAGTTGCTGGACAAAGTGCGTCAAGAAGCCGCCACCAAGCCTTTGCGCGTGAAAATCACGAAATCCAGTGAGCTCAAGTGGAAACAAACCAAAGAAACCATCGAAGCGCGCCAAAAAGAGCAGCAAAAGCGCGAAAAAGAAGCAAAACTTCGTCTTCTACGCCTGAAATCCGCCAGCAAAATGGTTCGCGAGCAACTCAAAGACATTTACGGCCAAGAATCCGCCGGCGACAGCACCAGTAAACAAACCCCTGAAGAGATCGCGGCGCAAAAGGCCAAACAGAGCAAAGAAGAATACCAGCGGTCGCTCAAAGAAAACCGTGAACGTCTGGAACTGGCGTTGGCAAAGCGGCCGAGTCTGCTGGAACGGTACTCGTTCGATCTCAAGCGCCAGGACAACAAGCGCAAAGCGCTGGAAGCCGTCATCAGCAACGTTCTGAGTCACAAGGATCTGCCCAAAAAGGATCTGATGAGCGACGAAGAACAGCAGTTGGCCAAGCGGTTGCAAGACGACGACGACGACAACGCTGGTGCACGGCAACAGGTCAAGGACCCGGACAAAGAGGACTACGCCGACGACTTTGACTCGAAATGACCTGGTTCAGACGGCGTCCAGTCCCAGGGGGAACACGAAAAGTCACACCTGCCTCATCGCAGGCCAGCTAATAGCTCACCCCACCACTGTACAACAGACAAACAACGAGCCGCATCTTTGGCAACTCTGTCGGTGCAACTAATACCTGTATTGGATATGTAATCTATTGGATAAGTCAAAGCAAAAGCTTTTTGAAACATTCGTAGGACGCAAACTGAATACCCATGTTGGGAAGAGCACGCACCAGCGTCGGCGCCAATCCACGATAAAACACGACCAGACCTTCGTTGCGTGCCAATTGCACATAGCAGTCAATCGCATTCTTGTAGAGTCGTTGGGTGCCCCCTGCCCCCTGCATCTGGAGTCGCCGCCGCACCGTGTCGTTCGGGTACGTCACAATCGTAGCCAGCATGCCCGCACCACCACCACACACGACTTTGCCCAAGAAGTCGGCCTTTGGGTCAGTGTCCTGAGGCAATAGCTTTTTGAAGAGGTCGTACGATCCAAACTTGATGCCTTCGTAAGGGATCGTGCCCACCAGCGTAGGGCCGACGCCTCGGAACAGTGCGCGAAAGCCTTCTTCACGAATGGTGAGTCGAAATGTCTGGAAGATGCCGACATACCGCACGTTTTTGCCAATAATCCCGGCCAGCCGGGTTCGAATGAAATCCAACGGATAAGTGCACACCGAAGCCGTGAAGCCCGACATGGAGCCAGCCACAAAAGACGCCCATGAAGGCAGCACACCAGTGCCACCACCGACGTTGAGTTTACGAAACAAATCCTTGTACACGTCGGTCAGCGCAAACAGCATGGCCTTGTGTGGGATGATCCTTATGCAGGCAGCGCAATTGCCGCGCCAAAAGCCTACCAATCCTTCATTCCAGAGAATATTCTGTCCAGAAAGAAGCAAGTCAGCGTCTCATGTCTCCATGGGTCATCAGCAGCAAGCGAGCACTCACCCGCGTAGTGTGCACCATGCCGCAGGATTCACCCGTCTGACAGACGATCTTGACTCGTTCAAACGGCGCACATGCGGTCTTGGCGACCACCCCGGCGCCGCCGCCGGCTAGCAACCGACGCAACTGCTGATCGCTCAACAGCGCCGGAGGATGCACCGCCAGTTCCAGCTGCGGCACTTGCACAGCACGCGCCGCCGTGGACAACGCCGTGGGTTTCCGCGGCTCTTGCATCTCTCTTCCTTTACCTTTACCTTTACCTTTACCTTTACCTTTACCTTTACCTTTCCTTTGTCGCAGTCCCTCTCCTCTGACTCTCTCTCTCTCTCTCTCTTGTTACCTACCCAGCCAAACCCAAAATGACCAGCAACTCCATGAGGCAAGTGCAAGGTGTTACTGTAACTGTTCAGTCGACTTTCCAGCCGTTACCTACAGGTACGCTGGCGATCCGACCCCACTCTCCCCAATGTGGGAGAAGACAGCTTTTCAAGAGAATCAATTGGCTCTCTGCAGCGATCAATTGCTACAAGTTTCGAGTAGGGTCCACACAATACATAACGGACTCTCCATGTTCATGTGATATTACAATTCTATCTGATTTCAGAGGTACCGCACCCTTCTCCAGGATTCAATTGCCGCATCTTGAAGAAGCACTTCGGGAGACAAAAAATATTGAAACGGTTGAAAAGCCAGCCAAAAAGAGACCAGTCGAGGAACAACCTTCGCACGACCTTCAGCGCACATCTGCAACTGGCCCCATTCTTCTTCTCATGGAGAAGTATCTTGTATGGCAAGATCCGAGCGCCGACCTCGCGGCGAGTGCTTTGGCCGCGTTACCTCCACGCCATCGGCTTCGCCAGACGCGGATCGAACATGGTAGCAAAGTGGTACGTGCATCTGTTGCATGGATTCCCACTGCTCTCTGGCTCGTGATTGGATGCTGGAGTGCAGGTGGGACATGACTTGCTTTTCTCATGTTGCTCTTTCCGCGTCGTTTCCACTTGCTGACGTGTCCAACGCATTGACGCAGGTCGTGAAGGAATGGATTGAACATCTTCGCGATGAACTGGACAACACCAAGAACTCGCAGTCCATGCAATGGCTTCTGAACCAGTTGGACCAACAGTTTGTGTCTCTCGAGGTTCTCGAACAAACCGGCATTGGGCGTGCTCTAACTCGATTGCTGCAACGAGCACCGACTGGTAGTTCCAAGGAAATCATTTGGGACGGATTTGCTTGATCATTGATTCATTATCTCCTGTTGCATAGAACCCATTCGAAGACACGCGCGAGCGATCCTCCGAGTGTGGAAACGACGCGCCAAAGTCAGTTGGTATCGGCGGCAAAGCCGCATTGGTACCTTTGGCCAAAACTTTGGACAATAGCCACTCTTCCGTCGTTCCAACTGGCAGCAAGATGAAAGCCACAAGCACCAAGAGAACAAATGGCGTTGTTGAACCCAATTAAAAAAGTCAACCAAATGATGCTGAACCATGTCGCTGCATCAGACCTGCTCAAGTACACATGGCATTGGAACTACCAACTAGTGCTGGAACACCTCAGTAGTTTACGCGTACGAAATCTCAAGCGTACGGTCCTTGGTGTTGTCGTGAATCACCAGTCCGGCAAGCGCCTGGTCCTCGATTGATGGTGTTTCTACTCCTCCGTCTTCGTTGCTATCGCTGTCACTTTCATTGCGAGCTTGCTGACGATGGGACCACTTGCTTGTCATCCATGTCCAACAGTTTATGACATCATTCTTGATCAAATACCCGAGAAAACAGAAGTAGAGAACACCCACGAGAACCATCACGAACACGACAAACCCACTCAGAGTCATGTTGGAGAACTGGGTGGTCACCAAGTACAAGTTGGAGCCACACACAAGCAGCCCCATGGCCCAGCCAAACGCGCGCATCCACATCGAGTTACTGAAGCTACCCATCAGTTTTGACGAGCTGGTGATCACCAAAACGGGAAGTAACGCGAACGGCAACTGGATTGATTGCAACACATTCAGCCATTCGCCCAAGTGATCAGTATCTTCTGGGCTTCGTTGCGCCATGATGGACACGATCATCGCAGGAACAAGCGCGACTGCACGCGTCAATGCCGCTCGTTTCCAGGGCGCCATCTGGATCTTGAGAAATCCTTCCATGACAAACTGGCCAGCATAAGTGCCGGTCATCGTCGAGCTCTGACCGGCGGCGAGCAACCCGACCGCCCAAATGTATTTGGCATAGTGTCCCAGAAGCTCTTCGAGCGCTTCGCCAGCTTGCGCGAGCCCGATGGGATTACAAACGCCCTGCATGCCATTCGCGAGCGTGCAGGCTCCATACCCTTCTGTAGGGTCATTGGCTTCTCCTGGGTGCACAGGGATACACGCTGTGTTTGTCCGCGATACACTGAAGGACTGGACGCAATCGTGCGAGTAAAAACCCTTCGAGAATACTCCCACCACGGCCAAATTGATCAAAAACGATACAAAGAGCGCACCAGAAGCTTCGATGGCAAAGTATTTGTTGGCTTCTCGCACTTTTCGTTTGTTTTGTGGATCAATTTGTCTCGTTTGCACCAAAGCCGAGTGCAAAAAGATGTTGTGGGGCATGATCACCGCACCAAGCAATCCAACCGCTTGTGTGTGCACGTCTTTGGTCAATGACGGCACAAAACCTTTCACGACTTTTGGAAAATCGATGCCGCCATACGCGAAGTTCACAAAGAAACACACGAGCATCAGCCCAATCAGCACGAGGAAAAAAGCTTCGAGTTTGCGGATGCCGTAGCGGTGCAGAAACAGAAAGGCAAAAGAGTCGAACGCCGTGATCAGACAGCCGAGCCATAGGGGAAACTTTAGTAAGATCTGCAAGGCAATGGCAGACCCCAGCACTTCCTGAATGTCACTACATTGCACCACATGTCAGCACTCGCAAAGACAAAGCCATGAGATCAGTGAATGCAACAAGAGCGTGTAGTAGACTGCAGTACCTGCCAATGATAGCAATCTCTGTCATGATCCAGAGAATCATCGAGGTCCAGCGAGGATAGATCTTCCGGCACATTTCGGCAAGAGTTCGTCCCGTCACGACGCCCAGGCGCGCCGCCAGCACTTGCAGAAACAGCCCCATGATGGTCGACATCAACAACACCCAAATCAGTTGATAGCCACCGTACGCGCCGGCTTGCAGGTCGCTTTCGAGGTTGCCTGGGTCGACATACGCGATGCTCATGAGCCATCCGGGACCGGCATACGCCCACAGCGTTTTCCAACTGACGTCATCAAGTCAAGTATCAGTCGCGCCCTGCACGCATCCAGCAGGTCAAGTGCTGAATACTACTGAACCTGAATCCTCCGGCACTCTGATCTTCGTCGGGGACTTGCACTTCGCCTTTGGTCGAGTCTTGAAACGAGTCTCCGCTGCTGAGACTCGTGTAGGAAGACCCCGAGTCACGTCGCAGGTCGGACGACCGTGGCGGCTGCGGCTGCGGCTGCAGCTGCCCTTCCATCTCCTCTTGTGCTGCGTGTTCTCTTTCTCGCTTGTCGGCACTTGCGCGAGTGCTGGTGCTCACACTGCCACTGCGCTTGTTGGCATCCGAGCAAGAAGAAGTCGACGAGCGGCAAGTCATGAGGCGCAGCCTCCACTTCCTACCTACGCTCAGAGTTGCCTCGCCAATGCCGCCAATGGACAAAGTGCGAAAGTGATGATGGGGAAGCCAACCCCTATCCATAGGTCGTCCAACCCAGATTCGACGATTTGTTTCGGGTGCGCTAAGTGCGAACTCGCTTCGCTTATTTCCGAAACGTTAACAAATCCAACTGATGGGGGGATCACGTAACCAACTTCAACGTGGTTGGGATCCCTTCGCTTCATACACTCCGGAGCTGCGCATTGGTTGTTGCTGGGGGCTTCCAACCTTCCTCTCACGAACGATGGCTTGCTTCCTCGGCGTTTGATTCGATTCCAGACTCTTCGCCGAGCCATTTAGCCACCAGTCAGTGCCAGAAGATCTCTTCATGAGCACCCCCAGCATCACGAGCGACACCACACCGTGGGACCACTCAGTTCCATGCCTGTTGGCGACTCCTTGCTGTTTGATCCAATCACCAGCTTGTGGGTCTCAACCAACGGTTGGTGTCAAAGGTCATCAAGGGCGAACGATCTCATACTCTCGTCAGTTACAAAGAGTCCACGTCGCTCATCCGTCTGAAAGTGGAGGACATGCGGACAGCACCAAATGCAAAAGCGCTCCAGCCTCGCTGGCATGGCGTACCGCGAGAGCACCATGATGCCATGATCCAGATCACTTCACGAGATGCAAACATTGTCAATCCCTTGCATGCTTTCTTGCTTGGTTTTGAGTCCTCGACGCACCATCGTACGAGTGTCTTGAGTCGCTGGAGACTCGTGGTCACTGTCGTTTATTGAGCAATTCTCAATATGGATGGTCAAGAAGAGTTCAACGCAGTGTGCTGGTGATGGCACGGCATCGAGTCGATGCTCGGGCCGATCCAAGTGCAGATGCTTGTGAGTTGCTTTAGCAAATGGAAACCGACGGAGGTGTGTCATTTGGTGGACGCGTGGAATCAGTATGTGCTTGGCGAAACGATGTGCTTCGAGAATACAGCTCAACATCAGAAGAGGCAACGGTATCACTTTACAATCTGCAGCTTGGTGGATTATTGTATTAACACACGTCTTGGCATTGTTCTACTTCACTCTTGCTCGTTCTTCATACGCTCATGAGCTGCACATTCGTCTCTTCTTTGGGTTTCTGCTCGTCCTCTCGTGATCGCTGGCTTGCGTCATCCGAGTCCGCTTCGCTTCCCGACTCTTCACCGGTCCATTTGGCCATCATCCAGTACCAAAATATCAACACGTCCGTCTTGATGAGATACCCGAGAAACACAAAGTAGAGCACCCCCAGCAGCACGAGCGAAAACGCCGTGTGACCACTCAATTCCATGCCCGAGAGCTTGCTGGAGACCAGGAACAGATTCGTCGAGCACACCACAAAGCCCATGAGCCAACCAAACACGACCATGCCCAGCGAGTTGGTAAATTTGCCCATGAGGTGACCCGAACTTGTAAACACCAGCACTGGAAGCAACGCAAATGGCAATTGAATGGACTGCAACACGTTCAGCAATTCGCCAATGTGGTCCATTTCCTCCGGATTGCGCTCTGCGAGAATGGAAACCACCATTGCAGGCACCAGTGCCACGCCTCGCGTGAAAGCAGCACGTTTCCAAGGCGCCAAGCGCAGATTGAGGAACCCTTCCATCACGAATTGGCCTGCATATGTGCCAGTCATCGTCGAGCTCTGACCTGCAGCCAACAGCCCCACGGCCCAAATGTATTTGGCATACTTGCCCAGCAGACTCTTCAGCGCTTCGCCGGCCTTCTCGAGACCGATCGCATGGCAGACACCCTGCACAGCAGCCAAAACACTGCATGAGCTACCTGTGAAGTCGTGGGTTGTTCACGTGGAATGACGGAATCCCTCACCTGCATGCCATTCTCCAAAGTGCACGTTCCATACGAAGATCCACCGACATCCACACCCGCTGGGATGCACGCAGTGTTTGATCCATCCACATTAAAGGATGCGATGCAGTCACTTGAGTAAAAGCCTTTCGAAAACACTCCCATCACGGCCAAGTTGATCAAAAACGACACCGCCAACGCCCCCGATGCCTCAATCGCAAAGTATTTATTGGCTTCTTTCACTTTGCGCAAGTTTTGAGGGTCCACTCGCCTCGTCTGCACCAATGCAGAGTGCAGAAAGATGTTATGCGGCATGATTACCGCTCCAATCAACCCCACCGCCTGGGTGTGAATGTCTCGTGTGATGGTGGGTACGAAACCAGTTGAAAGCTTTGGCAAATCGATGCCGCCGACAGTAAAGTTGAGTAAAAAGCACACGAGCATCAGCAAAATGAGCACCACGAAGAACAGTTCAAGTTTGCGGATGCCGTAGCGGTGCAGAAACAGAAACGCAAACGAATCCAAGCCCGTCACCAGGCAGCCGAGCCACAGTGGGAAGCTCAGCAAAATGTTCAGCGCAATAGCGGAGCCCAGCACTTCCTGAATGTCACTCCCGATGATGGCGATCTCGGCCATGACCCAGAGGATCAACGAAGCCCAGCGAGGATAGATCATGGTGCACATCTCGGCCAGGTTTCTTCCTGTTACAACGCCCAGGCGCGCCGCCAGCACTTGCAGAAACAGCCCCATGATGGTCGACATCAACAACACCCAAATCAGTTGATAGCCACCGTACGCGCCGGCTTGCAGGTCGCTTTCGAGGTTGCCTGGGTCGACATACGCGATGCTCATGAGCCATCCGGGACCGGCATACGCCCACAGCGTTTTCCAACTACCGCAAGTTCATCAAACACAAAGAAGTCCCGCCCCCAAGTCAGACCACACAAACGAAGAAAGAAGCAGCAAATCACTTGAGCTACCGCGTCAATCCCGTCTGTCCCTGGCCACCAAACGCACCTGAAGCCATTGGCGTTCTCGTCTTCATCCGGCACGTCGACTTCGCCTTTGGCTGTCGCAAGGGTCTTGTCTTCGCTGTCAAAGCTTTCGTAGGAGGAAGCTCTGCGCACCAGCAATGCGTCCAACTCTTCCGCTTTGCTCTGGGAGCGTCCTTTGCGCTTGAAATCCATCGCTTGGGTGGGCGTCGGCTTCTCCACGCGTCCAGCTTTCGGTGTCTTTCGGGTTGCCACCGAGCTGAGCTGATTGGACGATATGCCGCCGGGTAACCCTCTCCCAATCCAGATGCCATACCATGCGGTCGAAACTGAAAGAGGCATATCGTTTGATGATTCAACCTACTCATGCACTGATCATTTCAGTGCAGCAACGACACGCAAGAATAGATTTGCCCAAGCACTCACGCCAGTGGGGTTCTTCTTTTGGCAACTTTGAGTGCAGTTGGCCATACAAAACCTCGTAGGGTGGCACCAAACTTTTCATTCCGGTCGGATTCTCGCACAACTCGCAAGGATTGGATCAACGACCCATGCAAGTGGATTGCGTGGTGTACCTTGTGGCACGAGCGAGCGCGACCAAGAGAGCTGAGTGATGGTCCATCATCGGTTGCATCAGCGCTTACGTGTGGGTGGCCGCGTTGGTGCTTCTTGTTGACGGTGGCCAATGGGTCGGGCCCATGGAAATGGCGACGAGTACATGGAGGAATCGGTTGGAGCCGTATGGGACGGGACGACGTGCTGCGTTGGGGGGGACACGTTCTTGTGATCCCGGAGTGAACAGTCAGCAGGTGTGGTCATGACTTGACAAGAGGATCAGAGAGAGAGAGCGAGAGAGAGAGAGAGAGAAAAGAGCGGCAACAATTGCCAAGTCACCAGTGCACTTGGTGCACTCAGGACACACCAAGTTTCCGGATTGGGTTAATACTAAAGAGACTACCAGATGCCAGAGAGTCAGAGAACAACACAACATGGGCAACTTCCGACCTCGCTCTGCGCCTCGACGCCAGTGACGACATGTCCTGTTTACAAAAACACAATCGATTCGGCGCGGCTATCAAGCGTGAACCGCTTGTCGTCGTCAATGTCAATGTCGACACCGCAAAGTGAGGGGTTGTGAAGGGACAGAATCTCTTGCACGGCATCGCGATCGTTGTCGGTCAGTGACTCCATGAACGACGGGTGGCCGATCATGATGGATTCACGGCTCACGCCGCTCCCACTGCGGTCACTGAAGTTGGACTCTCGGATCACGCTGCTCACGCCGCGATCACTAAAGTCGGACTCTCGGATCACGCTGCTCACGCCGCGATCACTAAAGTCGGACTCTCGGATCACGCTGCTTGCACCACGATAGCTGAAATCGGTCTCCCGGATCACGCTCTTCATGCCAAAATCACTCAGGTCGGAGTCTCGCATGCTGCTTCCTCCGCGAGCACTGAACTCGGATTCACGGATGATCCCGCTGACATTCCGATCACTGAGCCCAGATTCGCGGATCGCACTGCCCACTTCGTGGCCACGAGCGTCAGGTTCATCTTCTGGCACAGTCAAGCAGGAAGAATCGGAGAACCGGGAATCCCGTTGGAACAGACTGTTGCCGTTCACGGGCCAAAGCGCACGAACAGGTTGCTCACTGGGCCGCCCACTGGAATAAATAGAGATTCGGTCGCTTTTGTGGTGGTGTTTCGGTTGGTTTGGCGACTTTGGAGGCGAAGTGGGCATGCCGGACATCTGTTCGTACAGACACTCGATCGAGTCTTCACGAATCGTGTTGATTTGGTTGCTGTAGTGGCCCTTTGGTGAGCTTCGAGCAGATCGGTCCGACGAGTAGTCCGTGACGGCATTGGCCAGCTCGATCGACGCGCCTTCCGCTGCATCGCTCACACTGAAGGACCGGTGGGAGCGAGCATCCTGCTTCTCGAAGAAGCTGCGACGACTGATCTGCTGTTGTGCCTGGCGCTTTCGTAATGCAACTCCTAAGAACACGACTGTCAGCACCACACTGCTGCCTACCACTGCGATGACGATCTTCAAGTTGCGTCGATCCGCGTCAGCATCTTTGGTGTCTTGGTCGTTGTCTTTGCTCGGTTTGACAGTCTCGGAAGAACCTTTGGAGGACGCTGAGTTTGGACCCCCGACAGGGGTCTTGGAGGGTACAGTGGTCGTCTTGGATGGAGTTCGTAACAGCGTGGTGGGAGTGGGTGGTGCAGTTGATGACCGTTTACTTGGCGTTGGCGATGGCGATGGGGAAGACGAAGGTGCGGGCGAATGGTTCGGTGGAGGTGTGGGTAGCAAAGTGTTTGCTGGTGGTGGGGTTGCAACTGGAGTATCTGTATTTGGTGGCGTTGCAGCCGGAGCCGCTGTTGGAACTGGTGTAGCCGGTGGAGGTCCTGGAGCTTCGGTTGGACCAGGCGCTGGCGTGGCTGGAGCGGTCGGTGTGTCAGCCGCAGGTACTTCATCCAAGATGCGTGTCCACACAGAAACGAACACTGCGGTGTCGGTGTTAGCATGGGTTGAGGCTATGAACGAGAGCGCATACCACATGAAGCAGAGCAACAAGTGGTTCATCGTGGTAACCAGCACGCAGTGATCCTGTTCTGATTGGGTTGCGACCTAGTTCCATCCGATCAACAAATGGAAAAGTAATCGCAGGATTCTTGAAGCTTCATCTAGAAACAAGAGAGAGAGAGAGAGATGGACGAGAAAGAGAGTGATTGGTCCTCCTATAGAACCAGCGATGGTGACACAGACGAGCTGAACTCTGACAAACTGGTTCCAGAAAGCACATGGTGCCGGTCCGGCAGCTGCAGCAAGGTGGAAGACTATCCGCTATGGAGGCGATGTGATACAAACTAGAGAGGACCTGTGAACTAGCCCCTATGCAACAGCAAAGTCGATCAGGAATAAATGCACTGTCAGCTTGATCTGATGAGGAAACGAAGCTAGGGTACATATGAGTGTGAAACAATCTAGAGCAATGGATTGCTTGCCGTCCATCTGATCGCCGTAAAGCTCCATAGCAGTGTGGTGGAATTGGGGTATGCACATGTGCCTTCCATATTGTATGACAGGTGGCGCGTGAGGCAGTTGTCAAGTGGCCCGCTCAGGTGGCCACGAGGTTGGTATGGCCATGCAGGTCTCAAGCATCAGGCACGGTCACAACTTCAAAAAGGCAAAGAGCATGGAAGAAAAGGTAGTCGAGGTTCCAAAGATGCTCCTCCACAAAGTGTGACGAAACCACCTGTTGTTTGGAAGACCAAACAACAGGTGGTTTCGTCACAGGTTTTCAAGTCATCCCGTGGTTGTTGATCTTCGGATTGCTTGTTTTTGAACAAATCGGTGGTGGTTGAACCTCTTGCACCATGCCATCCGTTGCGGTTGCATTGGGTCCAGATGCGAATACACTATGCCCTTTCGCATGCGACGCTTGGCTGTGGGCCTTCAATGGAGTGGTTTGATTGGATCAAACAGGATCCACAAGCAGCCAATGAACGACTGGCATTTCAATTGCAGGTGGCTCGAAGGTTGTGTGAAGGTTGCATCAAGTGCACCAGTGTCCTCACCGTCCCACGACCATTCGAACCCAATTGAAAGCCATCGAGGATCATGTACGCGGGGGTGGACAAATACGGCGGCGCGTTGGCTGGTGCTGGCCACGAAAGTGACGCCCAGCAACTGCCATCGTCTACCGCAGCCAATCCCCACGACGGGGTGTCACTCGAAGAAGCCATTGACACCGCTTCGGCCGAAGAAACGGTGGTGGTGGACGTGCCGTATTCCTACTACCAAGACGAAGCGGATCCGACCACGCTGGTCACGGGCAAATCCACGGTGTTGCTCAATGCCCAATTGAACCCCGAAAGCGGTGGCCTCATGTGGATCGAACAAGACAACTCCAGCGATGTGTACAAGAACGTGATCGCCATGTCCCAGATGACTTCCATGCTGCGCGACAACGACCGCAACTGCGCGTACGAACGCGGCATCCACCTGGCCATTGACCGATTCATTGCGCAACACAAGCGAAAGCCCATTGTGAGTGTCAGTTGGTGGATGCTAGCTTCTTGCTGTAGGAATGCTGATTGATATGCTCACAGTTGCTCACTCTTTCGACGGTACGCCCATGGACAGGTGCTTGACATTGGCACTGGGACGGGGCTTCTCGCCATGTTTGCCGCCAAACATGGCGCGGAACACGTGTATGCGTGCGAAATGTTCAAGCCAATGGCTGAAGTCGCGTCCAAAGTGACGTGTTGCAATTTCCCAAACGACACAATCACCGTATTCCCCTTGCGGTCGACCGATTTGATCGTCGATGAAGCCACCGGCCATCTTCCACGACGAGCCGACATGTTGGTGTCGGAGCTGTTTGACTCGATTCTGCTGGGTGAAGCCGTGTTGCCGACGATTTGCCATGCCAAAGAGCATCTCTTGGTACCAGATGCAGTGATTGTCCCGGAACGCGCCACAGTGTTTGCGCGAGTGGAGCAGAACCCTTCTGTCTTTCGCATGAACAGCTTCTCGGACGTTCACCTCGATGCGAGCAGCCAGAAAGTTCGTCTCGCACGAAATGAGAGTGCCTGGCAGTGCACTGGATCCCAGCCAGCGTTGCCGTTGCATTTTCAGTCGGTGCAGGGTTCCTCGACTGCATTGACTGCGTGTGTTCCAGTGTTATCTTTTGACTTCACGACAGTCACACGTGAGAGCGTGTCACAGAGCAAGCACAAGCCCGTGTCGACACCACTCCAAACGCTGTGTGACGGTCACGTACAAAGCGTCGTGATGTGGTGGGAAGTGAGCTTTGATGCAGCCAACTCGGTCGTGTATTCTACAAAGCCTGGCGTGCAAAACTGGCAGGACCACTGGGTTCAAGTCGTGTTTCCGCTGGCACCAAGTCGTTTCGTGGCTGCTCAAGAAGAAATCGTGCTTCATGCGCATCATGACGAACTTCGTGTCTGGTTCAGCGTCACCAAACCCAATGAACAACCTGCGATGGAGAAACAACCCTGCACTTGCGGTCTGCACCTCATTTGCAATGCTGAACGAATCACCATGCTCACGGATGAAGCCCGCAATCTCGCGTTTGATGCAGCCATTAGTGATGCTGTGCAATCGCTGCAGACCAGCACCAAAGCAAGTGATGGGTCGAGCCTCTCGTGTTTGGACATCAGCGATGGCTCGTTGTGTGCACTTCTTGCAGCGCATCATGGAGTTGCCAACGTAACGTCGATCGAATCCAAAGACGTCTCCGCGCGAATCTTTGAGCAGATTGTGGCTGGCAACGGGCTTGACCACGCCGTCGAAGTTCTGTGTTGTGGATGCAAAGGATTGCTCACGGAGCATCTCAAAGGAGAGAAACAAGTGGATCTACTCGTCGGAGAACCGTTTTACTACTCCATGCAGAACCTGCCGGTTTGGCAAGCGTTCAACTTTTGGTTTCGAAGAACTGCAGTGCATCGTGAGTTGCTTTGCCGTTGACCTGCTTGTTGGTTTGCAAAGTGTTTGAGTGCCGCTAACGACTTGACTGTTGTTTGTGGCTGGTCCCAGATCTTCTGCATGAACACGCGCTGGTTATCCCAGCATTTGCGCGGGTCTGCGCGCTCGCGGTGCAGTTTGAACACTTACACGAGTGCTTTGGCGCCGTGGACAACGTCTGCGGCTTTGATCACAGCGTGTTTGACGGGTTTTCCCACTCGTACTACTCACGCAACTTCCCTTTCCCGGTGTACATGTATCCGTATCAACCGTGCTCCAAAGTCGTCGAACTTGCACGACTGGAGTTTCAAAAGCCTGCGTTTTCCATCCGAACCAACGTCTCCATCACTTCCACCGAAGCAGCATCTGCTTGCTCCTCACTTGCACCGAATGCAGTCATCATCTTTGTCGAATATGCGCTCGACAAAGAAGCCAAGCATATCATCGCGACGGGTCCCGCGGCACGCCACCAAAAGCAGTGGATCCGCTTTCTGCGGCCTTGTACGTCGTCCAACTGGCACATTCAGGGCGTGTTCCATTTCGACGCCACCGAAGGAACGATTCAACTAAACGTAGCTCTCGAATAAACAAGCTCACTCCTCTCGAGCAAAAGACTGCCAAGCACCGTGGTCACTTGATTGCTTTCTCTGCTTTGCTGCGTTTGGAGTGATCTATTGTCAAGGTGGGGAGCCACTCGTGGAACACCACAAGTTGAACATGCCGTGAGAGCAGTTGCAATTGTACGACTTTGGACCACCAGAAGGAGACGTTCGGCATGGTCATGGGTGACGACGTTCCGACAGGTGTGGAACTCAATGAAGCAGATGGAGTCTATGAACTGAATGGCAAGATCTGGATTCCAAACGCAGCCACTGACTTACAGGAACGACTGTGTATCATTGCACATGCTGGTGTACAAGGTCATCGTGGTGAGAAGACCACACTAACTGCGCTCCAAGAGGTGCTTACCTGGGAAGAAATGGCCCATGACATCAAGAGATTTATCCAGCAATGCAGCAATGCAGCAATGCATACACTGTCTGTCATCAAGAGGGGGGAAAGTACCTCGACCACTCGGAACGGCGCTGCACGCAACGAAACCAAAAGAAGTGATCCATTTCGACTTTCTCGAACTACCCCCGTGCGGAGAAGATGCCTATTTGCTTGTAAGAAACGACGATTTCAGCGGATGGTGCGAGCTGATTCCGTGTGTGACGGCCACAGCGGAAGTGGTCTGTGAGAGTTTGATTGCCTGGTTCAAACGTTTTGGACTTGTGCAACAATGGGTTTCAGATAGCGGAGCTCATTTCAAGAACCAGCTGATTGCGGTGGTGTGTAAATCGTGGGGGTGTCACCATCACTTCACAACACCGTACTTGCCTGTGAACGAACGGCAGGGTGGAGGTGGTAAATCGAGTCGTGATACGAGTTCTCCGAAGTCTGTTGAGTGAATTGATGATGGATAGCGGCCGCTGGCGTATGCTACTACCACTGGTTCAATCCGCCATTAACCTCCTGCCCTCTGACCGTCTTGGAGGTGCAGCCCCGGTGACAGCTTTTACGGGTTTACCTGCCAACAACGCACTCTGTTGGGTTCAGAGACCCTCAAACTACTACAAACAATGTCTGGACGTGATTCATCAAGACTTTGAACACTGTGTGGCAGTAAAACGAGAACTGAGTCGGAGGAAAAAGGAGAAACAACGTGCCGAATTGCCAAAGTTCATGGAAGGAGCTTTTGTACTGGTTGGTGCAGTGCCAGCACGACCCAAACACGCGTTGCGATGGAACGGGCCGCAAAAGATTGTAATCAGTGACTAAGTCTTCGAGGTTCAGAATATGTTGGAACCTTTCAACGTGACCACGCATGATGCTTCGAGATTGAAGAGGAATGACGACAGGGAGCGGGGATGGACGGAGGATTTGGCCATCTGGTGGAGCGATTCCAAGCAGTGAAACAGGATGAAGCTGGAGAATGGGAAGTTCTAGTCAAATGGCTGGGGATGGACGAGCGCGAAAGTACTTGGGAGCCAGCTGTCAATCTCTATCAAGACGTGCCCATGTTGCTTCAGTACTACTGTGCGAAGAGTAACGACCCATCAGCGAAAGCAATGTGGAGTGGAGCGACCTGAGCCGGAGTCACGCCCCTCGAAGAAAAAGGAGGAAGTGATCCAATCCCAAGCTGTGCCATCACACACGTAGGATTTTGCAAAGTCAGAAGGTACCAAGGGTGGCAGCAAACCAGGCGGACAAAACAGAATAGCGGAGTGCCCAAGCTCGCTAGTGAGTGGTGGAGAGCGTAGGAGCACGTGAGCTTTGCGTCAGTGTAGTGTGAAGTTGTATGTGTATGGTATAGTGCAAGTGTAGGGAAGGTTTGAGCACGATGTGCCCAAGAAGAAACAGTTGCTGGTGGTGCAGTTGGCTGGTTGCTTGCAGGAGGTGTCGGCTTTGGTGATGGGGGCGGGACTTGTGATGTGGCCGGCGTTGGTGATGGGATTGGCTGAGATGTGGAGAAGGTGGTGCTGGTGGTGCGGAGGGACCTGGAGTTCCCACAGTTGGCGGACTTGAAGCGGTCGTAGTGGACGGAACAGGCGAAGCTGGTGGTGTTGCCGGCACGTCTGCACGATTGCGGGGGTTGTCAGGAACCATCTCGTCCAATATGCGCGTTGGTAGTGTACCATTGGTGTTGGCATGGGTTGACAAAGCCATGAACGCGAACTCGAACCACAACAAGCACAGCAACCAATGGCTCATCCTTGCCGGCAGCACACTAGGATGAATCTCTTGTAGTTGTCGTGTGGTAGCTTGGTTCCGTTCGACTGACAAGTCGACAAATGAGGTTGGCACAAACAAATCCGTGAGCAGCGTGATCACAAGATTGATGGCAGAAATCGGCTGCTGCTCGCCATAGCAGCTGCAGCAGCCTGCTGTTCACAGCGTTGATGGATCAACTTCTCACCAGTTCGTGACGGTGGCCTCTTGAGTTGGTGCGGACAGACATGAGCTCTTTTGCATTGTTTCTATGTAGTGCTCGTCGACAGAGCAAGCTGCGTAGAATGCGTTTGGGTGATTTTGGGTCCTGAAGAGGCGGCATGAGGAAACGCAGCACGGACGGCGCAAGTGATCAAGGTGCAGCCTGGTGTTCCTCTCGTGATGGATGAGACTGAGGCAAACTATCTATTCACATCGTCATCAACCAAGTGTAGAGGGGCAACACTACCAGCTTGCTTGTCCTCGAAAACAACCACGTTCTTCACGTCAGTCGAATGCATCACTCTCTGAGTCACCGTACAATGTCGTAAAGTCGAAGGTGACGCGCTTTCTCATCGCGTGGAGCACCACTTCGGTCCTCTCGCTCCTTGTTGCTGGTTTCGTCACTGAGCTGGTTTCTGGCGGATGCATGAGAGGACGCCGTCTGAATGAAGACCCTGGAACTCTAGCGGTGGGCATTTGTGTGTCCATAACAGCTTCCAGTTGGAGACCCCAAGTGCCATCTGCGTAGAATGCTCCGAAGCCACAGTGTCACCACACATCGAGGGGGCGGACATAAACGCAATCATATTCCGATCCTCTCACACCATTCATCTGATCAGCAGTGTGCGCTTGACCAGCAGACGCGCCACCAAAATGCAATATATGGTTCGCTGGGTGGTGGTGTCGTGAGAGTTCGTTCTTTTGTCCATTTGGATGCCATCCAAATGGACAACAACTGGCATCTTGGCTGCATGGGTACGAATTGCCCGCGCAATCCACGTCCACGTACTGGGTATGCTGGGGCCTTCCATATCCACAGCCGCATCACACTCATGCGGGTCGACGCATCCATCCATCGGACAACAAGAGCAGCAGGAAATGGTCAACGCGGCCCAACTACACGCAGACACTTGTCAATTACACGCCAGTTGGACGACAATCAGCACAAAGAGGAGCGCGAACGGGCTCTTGTTCGCAAGAAGATGAAGATGCGCTACGCTCGGGTGCTCTTACAAGTACACGGCAGATTGGACGCGATCGTGGGGCGTCCACACTTGGTCGTCCTCACTAGTGATCTCTAGATCGCCCAGCGATGACTGATGAGCAGACCAACGCTCTTGAAGCACTTGACGATCGTGGTCGGCGAGAGACTCCATGAACGACCGATGGTCCAGCATGATGAATTCAGCGCTTGATCCGCTTGCACTGCAATCGCTGGCGACAGAATAACAAACCACGCTGCTCGCCCTACGGTCCGTGGCGTCGGAGAGACTCGGAGCGGCCAATTCGCCTGCTGACGCGCTCAAATAGCACGAGTCGGAGAATCGCGAGTCCTGCAGAAACAAATCGGTCGCCGTCACGGGCCACAGCGCCCCAATCGATTGCCTACGGCGCTGTCCAATTGAATAAATAGAGGTTGGATTGTCCTTGCTGGATGAACCCACTGCTCCAAGCGGTGGAGCAGACCTTGACATGGCTGCCTTTGCGTGGTTGAGACACACGAGCTCATGGTCAGGAGAGTCGTTGATGTGGTTGTTGAAGTGGCACTTTGGTGAGCTCTGGTTGGGATCTGAGGACAAAGAAGCCATCTCGACCGATGTTCCTGCGTGTTCCATCACACTGACGGACAGAAGGGAGCAAGTGCCGTGCTTGTCGAGAAAGGTGTGACGACCAAGTTGGTGTTGGGCCTGGCGTCTTCGCGAGCCAACGACCAAACATGCCACCGAAAGCACCACAATCCCGCCAACGACTGCAACGATCACGATCGTCAGGTTGAGTTCAGGCGCGGTAGAGTGTTTGGAATCGTAATGGTTGTCGGTTCGTGGTGCAACCGTCTCCGTAGACGCGTTGGGCGAAGCGGAGCTTGCACCAGGGGTCGTGGGGAATATGGCAGTTGAGTGGGCGAGAGGTCCAGTGGAGTTGGTGGTAGTTGGTGGAGGCATCGTAGGAGTTGGTGGAGCTGTCGTAGGAGTGGGTGGCCATCTTGTCGTGGGAGTTGGTGGCGCAGTCGAAGGGGTTAGTGGTGTTGGCGTTGGCGTTGGCGTTGGTGAAGGTCTCGGCGTTGGTGATGCAGTTGGTGTTGGGGTGAGCTGCGGAGGAGGTGGCGTTGGCAAAGTGGTTGGTGGTGGCGCGGATGATCCTGGGGCTCCCAAACGTAGCAGTCTTGAAGCGGCGGTCAAGGACGGGACTGGCGTTGCGAAAGGTGCTCCGGGAATGACCATTGCCTCGGGCAGCTCATGGAACACGTTGAGCGCTCGTCGCGAACTGAAAGATGGGCTGTCACTGCTGGCGTGGGTGGAAGCGAAGAATGCGAATGCGAACCACACCAAGTCGAGCAGCAAATGGTTCATCGTGATGGTTGAACACTGTTGGGGTGGTGTTGCAGCTTGCGTCCACTCGACCCAAAAAGAAAACCCAAGAGTAAGGACGAATCCTCTTGAAGAAGAGATGCAAGACCATTATGCTGGCAGTATGACCTACTCCCTCAACCAACAGCTGACCCCAGCTACATGTACATCCGACAGATCAGTGAGACACCAGCCCCCTCGTATGGCAGAATCAGCTCTTTTACGGCGGCTCAGCATTGGCATCCTGACTGGATGCCTTCCCGACCATCAGGGGAGAAAACAACTGAACCCACCCCACTCAAGATTGCACTGCACGTGACGTCGGGGCAGATGGATGTGCAATGGAATCAGGTGACCACGATGTTGCTTTCAAAGTGATGGGATGGGTGCAGAGCATCAACGTGCGTAGAGGAGCAACTGCAAGTAATGGGTTTCTGGTGCTTTGGAGGAAGCAGTGCTTCAAGTTGGCCAACGGTGTCTGGTTACATCTGGTGCAGATTGCTGACCCGGTGAAGAAGAAGGAATCACGTCTTGAACAGAACTGCGGCAAGGACGTTGACTTTGCCGCTGTTTTGTGTATGTGACAATCTTCCAATGGAACACTCACGGGGTTCTCTTGCGTTTGCACCAGTGAGTGTGCTTGCTTCGTGTCTGTCTTGAACAAGGATTTGGCGAAGTTGAAGTGTTGGCAGGATGATTGATGGGCATTTGACAGACATGTTTCCGCAAACTGTGGCGCTCTGATGGCGCTCAACTCGAACGATGGGAGCTCCAAGCACCGCGCAAGAACAAAAGCCTGGCATGTGTGTGGCGACGGGTCCTGCAGTGCGTACACCAACAGCAAAAGGCTCCGCTCCGCACATAGTTGCTCGTCATCCAACTCGCACATTCAGGTCGAATCCCATCTCGATGCGATCGACGGAACGGATGATCTGCAGACGGTAGATGGTTGCGCTCGCATAAACTCACTCACGACAACACCACAACGCACGTTGGACATTCGTTTGAAGATTCTTTCTGGTTTAAATAGCTTTGTACTACTTGTCAGCGGATTTGTTGGATTTGGTTCGCGCAGCTTCAAACGCGCTATGAAGAGCACGTTCCAGTTGAGTACTCCAAGGCTTATTGGGGGCATGGGTGCGAATGGCCCGCAACTCTTGTGGACGGTGGGTTTCCATCCATTTGGTGATATCCGAAATGAACGGCCAGAAATCAATCGAATTGGACGGAGGTAGCTGCGAGAATTGAATATGGGCCAAGTAATAGGCGCCAATCTCGATTTCTTCTTGAGGCACCAGTTCGAGCACTTGCTGCATCACCAAACACCATCCTTTCAGTCCATGGAATATATCAACACGGGCAGATGCCACAAACACGATACCTGCGAGAAGAACTGCTGCACCAGTCGACGGTACTCAAGCACTTCCTCATGCTCGGGTTCCATCTCAAAGCCGAGTTTGCGTGTGAGGCGAATGTTTTTTTCCGTTGTGTGGCCAGAGTTGATCCGCGCGCGCATCTTGCGCATGGAATTCCACAATGCCAGGCGTTGGAAAGGAGGTCCACGCACTGATCCACCAGGTAACAGCACGTTCAAGGGAGGATAAATCTATCAAGAAAACGAACGGCACCACACAGTGAGAAGAGTTGGCCCTGTAAAGAGCGTTAGCTGTCCATTCACTCACCCTCTGGAACGATAGTGTGGACTCGAGCAGCGCAAAGTCGTCGACCATGGAGCACAAATTCTGCTTGAGTTCCGAGTTTTCGGCCGCCGACGAATCAGGTGTATCAGCCAGAGCAAACGTCGTCAGCGATTCGCCTCCCACAAACTGAGCCGATCGTTCCAAAAGCACGGAATGTCCACTGAGACTCCATTTCGCCGGTTTTGCCAGCTTCATCGAATGCACCAAGTTCTCCACCACGAGCATGTGGGAGGCCAGTTCATCGTACACAACCACACTCTTTTTGGTGGGGCTCTCGCGCATCAACAGTTCGGCCATGGCCACACCAGCAAACGGCGCCAAAAACTGCATGGCCATACACTCGCGATCACTGGCAGCGACAACAGTGGTATACTCCAGCGCGTCTGCTTGGTCCAAGAACTGCGCGATCTGAGCGATCCGGTTGGGAGCCTTGCCGATGCAAACGTACACAAAGCGAGGCGGCTCGGTGTTGTTTTGCTTGCAGTACTTGACGTGTTTGGCGATCAGATCCAGGGTCATGCGGGTCTTGCCCACATTGCGCGGTCCGAGCAGCCCAAAGCGATGGCCATGGGCGACTGGCTTGAGACAATCAATGGCATGAAAGCCAGTGTGGAAATGGTTTCGAAGAAGTCCGCGGGTCATGAGCTTTGGAATCGACATATGGCTCCACGAGACCTGCACTTGCTGGGTGCCGCCAGTGCCGATGACGCTCATTGCACTGGGTTGCTCTTTGGCGGACTTTCGCGTCAGGCAGTCGGCTTCCATCACTTTGCCAAACGGATCCACCACTTTGCCCTTCAACAGTGATGGGTTGGTCTGGATAAACAATTGTTTCGCTTGCAATTTGGCCACCATGTCGATGCGCACTTGGCCGACTTCGCCGTCAAACAGCGCGATGTGGGCCGTTTTCTTCTGCAAAAGCAGCACCACGCCCAACGCCATGGGTTTCTGTATGGTTTGTTCTTCTTCTTCCTGTTGTTGAGGATGGTTCTTGGGCGAAGCATAAATGGCAATCACAGAGCCAATGCTGGCGTCGCGCAGCCCCGAGATCGTCGCCATGCCATTGCCGACGCCAATGACCAGCCCCGAAAGCGCCAGTCTCTTGGCATTGCCTTCCTCGTCGCCGTGTTGCTGGTCGAAAGGATCGACTGCCTTCGTGTGCTTTTGCTTTTCCTCGGCCTGGGCCATGAAATTCTCAAGCTGTTGGGTCAGAAGCGTCTCGTTGCCTTCAAACTGGTCGCTGTGGGAAGGCACCTTGCGCGCGCACAAGTGCGTGGCGTGCACTTCGCGACGAGACGCTGCTTGGTCAGTCAATGAATTACCGATCTGCGACGCCAAAGGTCTCCAGAGGCCTGCATTTGAGGCCAAAACACGGCGCGAATCCGACGATGACAAGACGCGGCGCAGCATCATGCAGGTTGCGGGTTGTTGGTGATGATTCTGACGGTGTGTGGTGGCGATCCGGGGATCGGTAACCGATCGAGAAACTGGTTATAGTATGCGTGTCAATCCACCCACCAGCTCATTCCGGTTATTTCATGAAAAACAGAGGGTGTATCCGTAATTTTCGGGTTGCTGGTCAACGGTAACCATGGCCGGTGGATTCGGTGCTTCATGCCAATCATCCAACGATCTTCACGATCGGGCTGCATGTTGAGGAAAGGAAAAGTGCTGTCGGTCCCCAGTGCTTACGCGTCTTCGACTTGCAGGTGAAACTTCAAAAAGCAAAACCTTGTTCTTTTGTGTATTCACAAGTTTCCTTTTCGTTTTCCATCACTTCCACACCAAATTCCTATCGAATGATCGTTACTGCATTTCTACCTTGGCCTCACTTCTTGTCATTGGCTTCCAGATCGGGCATTTCCTCGTCATCACTGTCTTCTTCTTCGTCCTCTTCATCGCCATGGTCCATGCCGGCGTTTTGTGCGGCCATCATCTGGTTCAGATCAAAGCCGCCACCACCGGTGAGCGCACTCATGTCAAAGCCGCCCTGGTCGCCTTCGTCGTCTTCGTCGGCGTACTTGTTCCAGTCGACCGTGATATTGGTCTTTTCCAGAATCTTATTCTCCAACAGACGTGGCCAAAAGGCTTCGTCCTTGTCTTTTTTCAAAATGTAAAACTGCACGTTGCGATCGGTTTTGGCCCATTTGCTTTCCGTCGCTTCGGCGTCCACTTCTTTGAAAAACTCCAACGCCACTTCGTACTTTTGGTCGTTGCTCGTGCCACTACCCAAACAAAACCAACCCCCCCCCCCACCCATTTCCAATACAAACAGCAAGAGGAACACATAGAGCACAGATCATCAGTACACCCAAAGCGACTTTGGCGGCTAGCCGGGGGTTGCTCCTGTTGGCAGTCATATTGGCGGGCTCTACTTACGCAAACGTGAGCGACTTGTTGGTGAGTTTGACACTTTCGTTCTTGACATCTGGCAGATCGATTGTGACGTAGAGCGAGTCCTTGCGCTGGGCCCATTTCACGGGCGCCCACAACGTTTTGTTTTCTTCCGGGCCCATCTTGTCCGCTTCCTTTTCCTTTTCTTTTTTTCCCGTGGGAGATTGATTGCACTGCCCAAACGCACCCAAAGAAGGATTCGAGAAACACCAATGAACCGTAACCGCACAGTTGGCTGAACAAAGACCTGAACCGAGCCAGGTCAAACCCTGGCAAAATGGTTGGATCCGATTCAGAAGGGTTTGTGGGGGCTGAAGCACTTGATGCAACGTCATGGGTAGCCTCTTGCCGGAGTGTTCCAAGGCATTCGACCGGACGACGGTTTGGCAACGGGCATTGTTTCTATCCACTTGGTCATGTCTTGTAGTGGGGAGGCAGCCTCAACCATGGGCAGAAGAACACTACTCCGTTCCTCAGCGGGTGGAAGATACCAAGGTGCGTCTCACGACGACGCTGTTGCGAGTAGGATCATGTTGGGGTGAATAGCTCGGCGAACAAATGATTTGCTTCCCTAGAGGATTCCGTTAGATCTGTTCTTCCATCGCCAGTCAATGCCAATCAATCGGTACAATCATGGGGTGAGGTTCCAGTGTGACTGCGTGCTCGTAGAGTATTCGTCTTGGCCCCAAGTCATGGGAACTTGTGTATTGTTTGGGTACCCGCCAAATGGAGCATGTGCTATTCAGCTCTGCTATGACTGGTTGCCCGTCTCCCATTAGACGCTCTGCATCCCATTGATTCCTCCAACTCGACGTCAGTGGTTCAAGGAATAGCTGGGTCTGCCTGTGCTTCTTGTCTTTCTTCATCTTCTGGTGTTGTGGAGTCGCGCGGAATTGTGTTTCGCGTGACTCCCACGACGTCTGAGACGTCTCGAAGTCTGTTCAGAAAACAACAGACTTCGACGCCTTTGAAGCATCTGCGAGGAAGGAGACGAGTGAGTAGACCGTCCCAAGTGAAATCAGATGACTACGCACGCTCCCTTGAGGGTGCAGCTCGTGGCATGGCGAATGCGTCAGCAACGGTAGAATGGATGAATACCAAGGGACGACACGACAACTCCAGGGTTTGTAGTAATACTTTGGAAAGCACTTCTTGTGGACAAGTTCGTGGGTTGTCGTCCAAGTCTCCAGCAATTAGAGGAGCTGATGGCTTGCTCCAGAACGACGCCGAACCCTCTTGCGTGGAGCCGTTGACTCGGCATCACTTCGTGCTATTTGAACCATTTGAATCATGAACCTGGTGGTGTGACAGACAAAGCCTTTGAAGGATTCGTGACGTTCCCACGAGAAAACCCCGTCGTTTTGCAATAGTATCTGATTGCGGGTGGAATTGGGCGAGGAAAGTGACCGCCCTGCTGTGGATGAGGTTGTGATCATGAGTATGGCGCAGTTGGACAACGGGAGCGTTTACTTTACGTACAAACGGTGTTCAATGTGACGAAGGATCCTTTGGTGTTGAATGAGGTGGCCAAAGGTCGATCAACCGGAGAGTGTACTCCTCTGGACTATGACACAACAACCATGCTGCGCTGTATGCCTGGAGAGGATCGCAACTGAGTATCCACCGGAGCAACTCAACCAAAGGATGGACACCCACTGAGCCCGTGAGCTGACCAAAGCACTCACATATTCTTTGTGCCTCGAGTTTTCACAGCTCAAGGCATGTTGCGATTCTCTTTATCCAAATGGATCTTTGTCACAAAAAGCCTCAGAGCGAGTTCTCGACTTTGCGCTCCAACCTCACAACCAATGACCAAGCACACTTGTGGCGTTGAGAAAGATACCGTCCAGCAAATACACTGCCAGAATCTACCGCCGCCAGACGCAAAACTGGCAACCATCGATGCGTTGTATGGGTTGATACTCTGACTTTCACGAGCAGACCGGTACGCTCAACGAAAGCCATCCGCTCTACCCTGTAGTGATCAACTCAACCCACGCGAGGATCGTGTGTGTGCCAAACTTGCCAGCATTCTGTCCATCAGTTACGGCATTGTGTCACCACATGGCATCATTCGACAATCCCCAAGAAAGAACTCACTGCTGGTATCATTTTCATCATATAACTCAAGAGTTCTACTTTCTCTGTGATCAATCGTCAATTGCTACCTGCGTCAACCAGCACCGAAATGGCTTGCTCAATTCTCAATCTCTCTCATTGCGGAATTCATGCATCAATTTCTAACTCTGAAACTTCAACGTCTTCAACTCTACTGCTTTTGTGGTGGGATGCCTCGACAACCGTCTTCAAAGGAGCATGGTGGAACTCGTCAATACGAGTTCGATTCTACTAGGTCTTCTGTGTCCAAGCCTTCCACCGACTGTGTGTTTAACGTCGAACTGCCGCGAACGAATCTGACTGTCTGGAAGTAGTTGGGTCAATTGGAGTTCAGTCGGCTCCAAAATCTACCCCCACGTCTTGGAGCTTGCAACTTCATAGAGGTCGGTAAAGGAACCGAGTCAATTGACGAGGATCTGTTTGCCTTCACTATGCTCAGTATGGGATTCCCATTCAAGAGTTGCCCGATACGATTACAGCACAGAATGACCACCGCTACTTTTCCTGTGAAGGCTTGTAACTGCACGAGGTGCCCAAATGCCCAATCGGATCATACAACACAGCAACAACAAGCGATCATCGACTCTGCATGCCAAACGCCATTCTGCAACGAGTCGTCCCAAGGCAACGTTGAGTTGAGGCACAACTGACCAAGAAGCAACGCTTGTGATGGTGTACCGAGAGAAAGCGTGCGCCGAGATGTTGTTAGTTTCCGCTTGAGCTGATGGTTACCCAATACTCATTGCACGAATCAGGTTGGGTGGTGATGCGGAAGGCTTCTTCAAAAGCGGTCGTGTCGGTCCACAGAGAAGACGATGAGCTGTGTTCACTCAGTTGCGATAACACCAGTGGGGGGGGGTTGTCTCCAGAGGAACCTCACACCCACGACAAGGGCGTTCGATTACGGAACATCAGAAAAACGAGCAGTAACTCTATTCGTATGCAATATCAGTCATCTTGCGGGAGGTATGCGACAGCTTGCCATCATTGGTCGCCGCCAGCAAATGTGCCAAAACGTGCACCAGAGCACCGGAACGAAGGAAGCACGCGCAAGTAATGTGCAGTCTGCTTGTCATTGATCTGCGTGTTCTTCTTGAAGAAGAAGAGATGAATGTGTGTGTGTCTGGTGCAGTGCAGTGGGGCGTCTGCTCTGTTCAAGAGACGAAGGGATCCATGCGCGCAAGTCAGGGTCAGTCAGTCGGTGGACGCCGCTTTGGCTCCGGCTCTCTCGTGGCGAAATGAAGTGAGCAGCTTTTTGCCACCGAAAGAAAATGAGTCAGTAGAAACCGGTAAGATAACTGCACTGTACAGTACTTATTGTAGCCCGTAGATGGGACCTGACGCTACAGCCAAAGAGTTCACAAATGCGTCAAGTCCTGGCCTGGCAGAACGCAAAGAGTTAATGAGTCTTGACAGTCTCTCTGTTGAATAGAGTCGATGGTCGCAATTGTCACATTTCTTGGGGGGAGGGAGGGGGCTCCGCACTATGAGAGGGAACCAATCGCGTAAACTGGCTGCACAATGGATTCAAAAGAGTTTCCTGTGCTTGGCGATGGATGGTTGTGCTCGTGACCGTCTCGAACTGAAAGCGTCGTGCCTTCATGGACTCGTCGAAGAACGCTTGATGTTCCTTGCAACTGCACTTGGTGATTTGAGAGGATTGCTTGGTGAGGAGGATTTGTCAGGAAGCCATGTTTGGTCCCTCTACCTTTTTCACAGATGGAAATCCAGCAGAAAACGCGTGTAATGGGTGATGGGTATAATGAAGAAAAGATGATGAGCAGCAAGAATAATAACAAAACCCCTGCCAGCTGGTTTTGCATTCTCCAAAATGACGATAACTCTGTGGGCACAATGGCTGGTTGCCATTGCGTAGCCATTGTGCAAGAACACGGCAAACTGGTATTCTTACTTCGTGTATGCCCATGAAAACTGCGCTTGTGTGCTGGCAGCCCAGCAAATGAGCTGTTGTTGAAGGCTGTCAATGTTTTTCCCAATCTGAAGCTGGTTGCCGCCATTGCACTGACCAGAAAGAAGCATGGAGTGCACTTGCATGATGTCAACCACAAGGACACCAGCTGTAGGAAGGAAAAGTAAACAAAAAATTACTTTCATTTTTTTTACTTTCCCTGACTTGATGGATGGAAAGTTATTTACTTGGTTTATGACGCGATCTGTCACGATTGGTGCTTTCTTGGAACCAGATGATGAGAAGCAATGGAATCCAATCCAATCAATGGCCAGCTGCAGCATGCAATTGCTTTGAACCAGGAATCTCGAAAGCAAATGTCTTGGCCAATCAGAAAGACTCACACTCAATGGTGTTTCTGTACACCATTACCTCACTCTCATTTGGGTTGTTGGGAATCTAGTGAATGACACGATGGCGCTGGATAAGCGCCAACACCAATGAGGAAAGAGGGAGCTCCAAGCATAGGATCACCACTCGAATGAACAATCTATTCATTCGAGTAGTAGGATGATTCATCCCATCTGATGCCTTTCATCTGTTATGTGTGTGAAACAAGCGGCACGTGGAGATGGGTGGTGGCAGTTTTGCCACTCTGCTCTCTGATGATAATGCATATGCCCAAAAGATCAAGCGCATCTCTTGACCATGCGGTGCGTTTCCGTGATGCGTTTTTTGTGCTTTTGTATCCAGACGAATTGGGCTATTCAGATTGATTCGTAAGCCGTGGGCAGAGTGCATTTTGGACCGTCTGGTTCCTCATATCATGCCACAATCGCACAAGATATCATAGCGTATCATATGCTTGCGCCGCTTTGAGCCACATGCGGCGGGACTTGGCGGGGATCGTTAATCCGACAAGCTTCACCGATATTTGTTGGAAATTTTTCTTGTGCAGAGTGAACTACCTTTTTTGCTGCTCCCATCACATCATCAGTCATCGCGATTCTCTGGCAATTCAAGCAAAGCATACGGTACATTGACAGTATGTACTGTACATTGTACTACTGTACGTATGGCTGCCCATCACAAAATGAAGGGATCTTGCTTTACATTACACTGTACGCTGCGTCATGGGTCACAAGAAAACCTGGATCTGTTGTCACTCCGTGAGTCGTTGAGTCCAGAACCCTGCTATTCTGAAACTCTTTACTCCTCCATTGATCCATACCGTGGAGTTCAGTGAGTTGGATGGAAGTTCGGCCATGATGGAGGGATGGAAATGATGAAGTAAACCCTCACGGACTTCAATAACTTTGGTGATGGCGTGGCTGCTTTCTCCTCTTTCTTTCACCACGGCAGAGGCAGGCAAGAGAACGAAGATGAAGATGGAGAAGAGAGAGGACCCACGCCCATCAAGACTGCAAAGAGTTTTGACACGCAGTGGTGTTTTGACCGTACGGTACGCTCTCACCCACAAGTGCGCCTTCACTTTCACATGCATTTCACTTTCACCTGAGAAGCGAACCAGAAAAGAGAGAAGAGCAAGCAAGGAGAGCGAGCTGGCCACTTCTTTTGTAGCCTTGATGTGATGGCGGTGCTTACTGTACGTGGTCGTACCGTAAATCGTCCCCAAGATAATCTTTTGTTGCTGGCCGCAAACCAAAACCAAAGAACGAGAAGCAGAGCAGTGAGCGAGCTGAATGGAAGGAATGGAAGGAATGGAAGGAAGGAAACGAAGAGCAGAATGAATACCCTAGGTCGAGTGTGGAGACAAGAGATGACATGGCTTGGATTGAGGCAGGATGCATCGTGGCGGGGGGGGGAGGGGGGGGGGAGGGCAAGAAAAGATCGGAATCAGATACCAAGTGGTCTGTGCAGGAGAACTCAAACAACCACACACTAGAGTACGGAACCAGATGGGCCCAACCTCCCACGGATTCATTTCACCTTCAACCGCTCAGACTTAGCTGAGTCCAGAGAAAGCACGCGAACTCTCTTGGCTCTCCACTTCTTTGTCCCTGCCTGCTGCAGAGCAAGAAAGACGGCAAGAAAGCAGACAAATGGGATCTTTCAAGAACGACCAAACCGAAAACCTGCGACGTGGACAATGGGGTTCCGACACATTCAGGATTTGGGCAAGCACGATGCATCTTCAGTGGTCTGCGCCATCACCCAGAGCCCTTGGCGGATTTCCAACAGTTCAAGAAGTGCATGGGCATTGACTGTCCCACAAACCGCGGGAGCACCTCCAGCGAGTGTACCAAGTGTACCGCCCCGCGGCTCTGCTTTGTGCGACTTGGCACTGAACAGTTCGCCTTCCATTTCATGGCGCTCTCTCCTCGCTTTCAATCCGCACCAGTCCCGCTCTCTCTCTATCCGTCTACTCTTCCAGCACCAACTCGCTTGTGCTCCTTCCCACGTGGACGTGGGTGAGGACCGCAGTGCTTGTGGTTTGTGCGATCCGGCCGCATGTTGTTTGCTTTTCTTGGTGTTGTGGCAGGGGGCCATTGTTCGAAAAACCCACAGTGGCCACTCTCTGACCCAATTATCGGCGAATCTGGCATCACGCAAACTGCCGCGCAACCGCACTAAGAGTGAGAAGAGAGTGCTATCCAGTTTTGCAAAGATGCACTTCGTAGCTCTGAGATGGCACCAAGGGTTGCTGGGTTCCCAATCCCAATTGAGGCAGTCCATACAAATCTCAAGTCTGACATGATGATCAGCAACACCAGTTACGCACAAACACCTGGTGTAGATTGGTGGATGGGATGGTTGCAGTGGGTGGGGAATTGCAAAAGCGGGTGAGCTCAAACCAAACATTGCAGAAAGATACCAAATGATACACAACTTTGGGCAGCACGGCCCCGAGGAACGTCATGTCGTTGGCAATTGCAGAAAACGGAGAAGGAGGGAATTGGGCGCAGCAACAAGAAGCAAGGGCAAGTGGGGTGGATGGGGCCAGAAAGCGTTGTTGGTCGTTTTTGCGGTTCTTCTCGTGCATCGTCCAGTTTTCAAGAGCTGCTCATCCCACTCTGTACCACCAATCCCACTGTAAGAGGGTCCAGGATCGTCCAGATTCCAAAAGGGTGGGATGTCGACCTTTGGTTGAAATGCTGCATGCACCGGCTTTGTGCCTACGTGTTGAGGCCAGCTGGCCTCTTCTGCATTGGTAGCGGTTGGTACCTACTACAACCCATCACGATACCGAAATATTTCCATTAAATAACTTGCTGCTCTATACCAAACCACTTTTCTTTCGACGCAGGTTTGTTTCAAGATAAATTCATTGATTTTTTGCCCAATTCTTCGTATATTTCTTTGCGTTGGGAATATTTTCATTAGCCCCTTTAGCCCAAAATTACTGTATATTGCAGTACCATTTGTACTGTATGGAACTGGACCACTCCACCAACTCGAAGCCCACTCTCAAGTTGTGTTATCTGGCCCTGGCTCTGTGCACCACCCGGTTCCACGTGCACCACCGTGTGTTTTTTCTTCATTTCTTCGCTTCGGAGTGGCCAAGTGGCACCACCACAAGGAAAAAGGCTCCACAAGGTGTGGCTATGGTATACTGAACGTAGTATACTTTGTTTCCTTTTTTCCCTCTGCTTTTCCCCTCTTCACTGTTTGGGTGGTTTGTTTGCTCAGCAATCCTAGCCAAGCCAACGAGAAGAAGACGAAGAAGAACAGGGCCAAGAACAAGGAAGGCTGCCCACCCCGCACGTTAGTGTTGAATTTGCCGAGTTAGAGTGAGAGCTCTCCAGCCCAAAGCCGAAAACCCTTTTTGTCGTTGAGGGTCCCTCACTTTGGCTGCGAAAGTGACTGACTGACTGAATTGACTGCTGTGACTACTGCTGTGCAAGCCCATTCCTGTTCCATTCCGATTCAAATCCCAAGCAAACATACCCAGTGGTGTTCTTGTGACCTGCGACTTGCGACTTGACGGACCCACCCCAAACTGACTGCCGCACCTCCACGCCACTACCTTCCGACTCTTTGTCTTGTTTCTTCTATTGGATCGACTGATTTCTTTTGGAAGATTGCCTCAACACGCGATGGCGTCCACCTCGAATGCTGCGATCGTGCGCAAACTCCGCAAGGCTTGCTCCCTGCCCAGCTGCTCCCAGAAGCCAGGCGAGTGCATGCACTGTACCTGTGATGGACGTTGCGGCAAGCACGTCGCAGGACTGTGTGGGCTGAGACGAGAAGGCAACGAGCGAAGCTGCAAGCAACCTGATTGCCCAAAAGACGAAAGCTGTCGACACAGCACGCGCGCGACTTGCTGCCATTGCCGAAATCTCGTGTCGTCCAAGGGTAAACGCTCTCGTGATGAACTCAACGCGTCTTCTTCTGTCGCGTCTTCCATGGGCTCCAACATGAATATGGCTATGAACTCTGGGATGAACAACTTGAGCGTGAATTTGCATTTACCCATGGGATTACCAACGGATTCACCGCTCAAGAAAGCTAAACTGGACATGGTTAATGGCCAAATGGTGCCCCCAACTATGAATCCAGCTGTTGGCCCATCCAGCTCCAGCTCAAACTATGGACTCGAACCCATTATGACGTCGCCTCCGATGCATGGCACCAACAACCATGTTGGCATGACCCGCACCAGCCCAGTGGATGCCACCCAATTCCATTTCCAGAATGTTAACTCGCATCCTGCTCCGCACCACCAAGCTGCAGCCAGTGGTCAAGCTCATGGCCACGGCCATCATCCCCATGACGAAGCACTGTCCGTATTTCTCGCGGAAGCCAACCTTGTCGACCTCACGGCACCATCTCTCTGTGAATACTTTGAGTGGTCTTCTCGTGAGAATTTGTGCAATCTGATTGTGGTCGTTGAAGGAACACAATTCAACCTGCACAAATACCCCATGCTCATGGAGTCTCGTCTTTTGAACCAAAAGGCGCGTGAATATTTATCAACTGCTTCAGAACAAGCCAACGTACCTGTTGTGACTTTGCCGCGTTTTCCAGGCGGCGCGGAGACTTTCGAAACTTTGTGCATCTACGCCTATACCGGAGACATCTTGCTGACGCCCAACAACTTTGCTAATGTGTTCTATGCCAGCAATTTCTTGCAAATGGGCAACGAACTCAAGAGTCTGTTGAGCAATTTCTTGGGGGATTTCTTGTATAGCAACAAACCAAACGAGCTCGTGGACGTGATCTCGCTTTTGCATGAACTGCACCAAGAATTTTGCCTCGTGGCCTGCGAAGAAACGCTGGTGAAATGCATCACTGTGTTTGTGGATGTGTACCCATTGCAACTGGAGACTATGATGCGCATCTTGAATCTCACCAGCGAGTGCTTCTTGCAACTCACCCAACTTTTGCTTGCGCGAAGAAGCGAGGATGTTGTCAACAATCTATGTGTGCAAGCTCAACTTGCCCAGCTTCATGGTGAAAACGTGGACTTGCAGAGTAAAGCCCAGCAATGTCTGGCCTTGTTGCATGAAGCCCGTTTTGGATCCAACACTTCATCCTCCTCATCCACGACCACATCAGCTTCTGAGCCAACCTCCGCAGCCCAACCGAATGTGCCACACCATGGCAATGACATGGACGCCTTTGTACAATGGAATAGCAACGAGCTTCAACTGGATCAGCAGACAATGAACTTCTCAGCCGAGAACCGTGAAGCTTCGCTGTCCATGTCTCCTGCCTTTGCTGTGTAAATCCATTGACTGGTGTGGGCGTGCTAGGTGTGATATGACGTTGGTTGTTATTGGTGTCGTTGTTTAATGTGCTCTCGCCAGAAGTGCGATGTTATTGTTGTGCGAGCGCAGTCCCAAGTGGTTTCCTCAAGTGATGCGCGTTGTCCTTTGGTCCGGCCTGTCACTTTGCAGAGTAGTGTCTTCTTTTGTTGTTGTTCTTCTTAAGACTATGGTATAAAGAAAGGAGAATCACAAGCATTACAATTGTGTTCTTTTACGCTTCTTTGACTTGCTTTGGGTTCAGTCTGTCAGTCTGCACTACTCACTCTTGTTTGATCTGCTTTTTTGCTTTGGATTTATCCTCTTCATATGGAAACGCACTGTACATAATGAGGCTTGGCACCACCAGTGCTGCTGCGATCCAGACTTCCCAAGGTAATGCCGAGTTGTACATTTTTGACTCCGCGATGGCTGTCAACGCGATGCCACAGATCAACGAGTAAGACTTGAGGACGCCACCGACGTATTTGGTCACGGAGCCAACCAAAAGCCCGCCGATGGCACTAGACAACACTGGAATCAAAGTGGTGATCTGCCATCCGTCAAAGTGATGATTCCATGACGTCCATGATAGCGAGGGAGAAGCCAACGAAGTTGAAGAAGACACAAAAGCTGTTTGCGATGGAGACAGCAACATGGACATCCCCATGAACACGCATCCGTACATAGACAGCTCGAGCGTCACCAGTGGGGCTTCGCGCTTGCAGGTCTGCATGGCGCGTTGGGTGACAGCCGCTCCAAAACCGGACAGAATCGACGCGACTACGACTGGCACAAATCCTTTTTGGAAGGAGCTTTCAAACAAAACGGAAGAAGCAAAACTTGTGTTGTCTGTAGCCTTGTTTGCTACTGTGGCACTCGATGAGTTTTGGTCATAGAGTTGCGATCGAAGCGGTTCTTGTTCGGTGTCTTCTTGGAGAAGAAGATCTTTGGGGATGGACAGTAACCCGGCCGCAAACAACAACACGACCATGGAGCCACATTGAACCCAACTGAAGCGTTTGCCCAACAGCACAAACACAAAGAATGCAGTCCAGAGCAGTTTGGTCTGGTTCACCAAATTGAATGTGATGGGGGGCAAATGCTGATACGAGATCTGGATCAACACGTTCTGCAGCGCATACGTGAATGCAGGAAGCCCCGAAAAGCGCAGACTCTCTAGCCAACTCCACGATTTGACGATGGGGACCAGTTTGCCATCCACAGCAAGCGCACACAACGCCACCAGCAGTTTACACAGCTCGCAGACCACAACCAGCGAGCTCGGTGACTGCACTTGGGCCGCGAATTCTTTGTAGAGAATGGGCTGGATGCCAAACTGAATGGCGAGCAGGAACATGGACACATATCCAATCACGCGAGGCTCCATTTTTGGATCAGTATGCCAGTCACTCAGTAGGCACAAGGCAGTCCGCCGAGAATACACACACACACACACACAACGCCTTCAAAGTGACGCCAAAGAACCCACCCAATCAATCTGCAGTTGGTGCTTGCAAGTGCTGCCCTTGTTGTCCCTGAAATTCAATCCAGTCAAACGAGGAACATCAGGGATATGACCCTCATCCAAACAGCACTGTAGGGAAAAAACTCCATAGCCAGATCAAATGAAACACGACAAAAACTTCACGAAAACTATCGGTAACTTACCACACGTGGTCTTTCATAGAAATTTACCGATGAATTTTACGCGAGGGAATTCGTGCGAAGGGTCAATTTTTCAGCTCGTCCGTCTTTCTTGGTGTTTGAAGAGGAACTGCTTCATGGATCGGGTGGCGCGATCTGAAAACGCTTTGTTGATGGAAAGCCTCTCTTCTTGATGACAATCAGCAATGTATCAGATGTGCCTACATCCGCTCTTAACTCATTTCCACGCAAACTATATTTGAATCCATCCCGTGGATATCTTCAGAACCCATTTGGCTCTTTGGCCTTGGTCGACGTTTCATCGATTCGCTGCCACCAGCACGAAAGCTCACGCATTTCTCGCCACGGTCACCACAAACAAATCCGTACGGTACAGATTCCATGACTGATGTCGTGACAGATTCCATCAAGCCTCGTCGCAGCAGAGCCATCAAAGCGAAGAAAAATGCATCTTGCGCTGGCGCGAACGTTTCCATCTTTTTCTTCATGTTTTTTCTGCATAAACTGCCATCTCCTCTCAAACTCGATTTCCCGTCATCACCGATCTGTTTTCACAGTGCGGTCATGCTGCAATGATGTACCGTACAAAACCGTATTTGTGTTGGTTTCCCGTCACCTTTGATTGGCAGCACTCAAAACGGTACACTGTACCGCTTCTGGTTGGCTAAATGAAATAACTGGTCAGTTGAGATCGGAAAGCAACAATGGCTGGCACCAAGCGTCAACGAAATGCGGCGGCAAAAGCTGGCGGCAAGAAAGCCAAAAAAGTCCAAGAAGAACCGAAACCAGAGCAAGTTGATGCTGTTGAAGAGCCTCAACATGTTTCGGATTCTGAAGAAGCGGCGGATGCCACATCAGAGACCAGCACAGCCACCGTGCCGACTGCCTTTTCGAGCTACCCGACCCAACGTGGATACATCAACAAGCAGCGTGTGTTGGTGTTCAGTTCGCGTGGCGTCACCACCAGATATCGCCATTTAATGGACGATTTTCGCAAGTTGTTGCCGCACCACAAGAAAGATGTGAAGGTTAGTCTTTGCTCGATGATTCTATTCGTGTTTATGGTTAGAGCTGATTGTTCCGTTTTTCAGTTGGATGCCAAGGACACATTGTTTGTTGTGAATGAGATTGCTGAAATCAAAGGATGCAACACCACATTGTTCTTTGAAGCTCGCAAGCGGCAGGATCTGTACCTGTGGGCAAGTCGCGTCTCGACGGGTCCATCAATCAAGTTTTTGGTGCAGAACGTTCACACCATGGACGAACTGAAGATGACGGGCAATGCGTTGAACGGTTCGCGACCGTTGCTGACCTTCGACAAGGCGTTTGATGAGTCTTCGCATCTCAAGATCATCAAGAACATGTTTATTCAAATCTGGGGAACTCCAAAGGGTCATCCAAAGAGCAAACCGTTTATCGATCGTGTGATGAGCTTCTACTACGCCGACCAAAAGATCTGGTGCCGCAATTACCAACTCGCCGATGAAGCTGACACGAAAAAGATCGAGCAAGCTGCTGCCCATAAAGGAGAAGAATTGGTCCAATTGATTGAGATTGGTCCCCGCTTCGTTTTGACCCCCATTCGCATCTTTGACGGAAGCTTTGGCGGCCAAACGCTGTATCAGAATCCACATTATGTCTCGCCCAATGAGGTATATGCCCATACTTGCTGCACCTCTTGTTGGTATTTGTTGAAAGCATTGAACTGATGATGTTGTGTTTGGTTTTGTAGATGCGACGAGATGCCAAGTTTGATAAACGCGATCGTTACGTGGCTCGCAAAGAAGCCGAAACCTCGCGTTCGGAGCGCAAGCAAGTCAACGTGTTGCCCGAAGATCAGTTTGCGGATGTGTTTGCCGGACGTACGACCAACTAACTAATCAGCCCTGCTAAAGTGAATCGTTGCTTGAGCTTTTGTTGTATAATGGAAGGACCGCTGGCTTTCGGCGGGGGTTTAGCAACACTTGGAATTGGTTTTTGGATTTGGGGGCTTATGCTCTCATCCTATCCTCGTTCTCTCTCTTTCTTTGTGCTTCACAGGCATTTCATTCATTCACGTCACTCTCTTCTGGGGAGTACCATTCCACATTCGACAATCGCCATCCGCTGCTTACAGCGACGTCGATTTGCTGCTTTAATAAAGCATTTCTTCCTTGATCTTCTTGGGGTCCACCTTGGGCTTGAGGTCGCTATCTGGACGCATTCTAAAACCTGGGCCAGGGTGCTTCTCCCACTTGAGCGTGGTTTTACCCAAAGGACCTTCGCACGACAATTGACCGTTCATTGGCAGACTGCCCCATTTGTTCATCTTTGGTGGTTGGTCCTTCTTGCAGGCTTCCAACAGGTCTCGTGTGGTCTCAGGGGTCAAGTTTTCCTGCAAAACGTTGGGGAGTCAGCCTCATAGACACTTGACTTGGTAAACAGCAAAAGACAACTCACATAGAAGTCGTCGTTGATTTGAACCATGGGAGCGTTGGAGCAAGCACCGAGGCATTCCACTTCACGAAGCGTGAACTTGCCATCCTTGGTGGTTTCTACAGCCATATGGGGCACCCATCCGTTATTCGGGGCTAAATCTACGTCCGACACACTTTGTAATACCTCCTTCCTTGATGTTCAGGTGGTTTTCGATGGTCTTCTTGATCTCTTCCGAGCCACAGATCATGCAAGGAGTAGTGCCACAGAGCTGAATGAAGTACTTGCCGACTTTCTCTCTGCCGGATCGTCCAGAGTGGAGTGTCAGCCACCTTCAAAAGCACAACAGAATCTGACGTTGTGCGCCACCCACCTGTTGAATTGCGTGTAAAAAGTGGCAACTTCGTACACTTTGATGGGTTTGCATTCGACTATTCGTGCCACCTTGTTCATCGCAGCAAGAGGAAGCCAACCACCGTGTTGACGTTGAGCCAGATCCAGCAATGGAATGATTGCCGACATCTTGTAGTTCTCCGGGTATCTATCCAAAATGGCTTGCACACGCTCATAGTTTTCCGGCGTGAAGTCAAAGGCCGTGTCTTGGTTGTTGTCTTCGGTATCCCGATGCTGAACACACAAACAATCCAGCATATCCATGCGTCAGTCTCATCCGGGTCCTTCATATCGCTCAACAGATTAGTAGCTTTGTCCGTGCTAAAGCTCAGCAGAGGGTGATGACGACAAGCACCAGAACGAGGGAGATCGCGATGGTGCTTGAAGTCCAACCGCCATCCACCACAGAGCTCTGCAGCACATCTCTCAACAGCCCCCAAACCCCCAAAGCAAGATGTGATCCTTTACCAATGGGAAGATCGAGGAGGCCGCAGCGCTGCGATGAAAGTTCTTGGCGCCAGTGGCGATCGATTGCTTGCTCATACGAGCCGCAAGCACGCGCAGATTGCTCATCATCATGGCTGAGTCGATCGATCGAAGGCGGCAGACAGCGTCCGAAATCCCAGTCGAACGGATAGTTGGCACAAAGTCAAGGGGATCCTTTGCGCCCCTGGCCTCCCCTCTTTTTCACACCCGCACGCTCATTGGCTAGAAATCCACCCCTAAACACTCTGTGATGCGGTGCTCTCTCTGTGCACACTTCACTTGGCACCAACTGTCGGTGGCAGACTTGACGAAAGCCAACTGAACTTTGGTGCCACACTGTTGAGGTGGTCCACTCCGAATTTGCTTGTGACGCGAGCAAAATCTTCGATGAACCGGTTGAAGACGTCTGATGCCTTCGTGAACCGCGAACAAGACGGTTCGGGACCGTCGAGGTGTTTTGTGTCTGAGTCTTCACGTCAAAGCCGTCGAAGTTTTCGGGCTCAGATCGGGAGGCCTTCGCTTTGTTGGTTGATCATAGTGTTATTGGAAGTCACAATGGTAAATGCTGGTATTTTTGGCGGCGAAATACGCTCGATTTTTCCGTGGATCTCTAGCTCACCATCTCGCGTGATGTGTCATTCGTGTTGATCTGTTCAGTCGGACGAAGAACCAGTTGACGTTATGCCAGAAATCCGCAAGGCCTGTGAGCCCAAATGCACCGAGTTCTTCAATAAGTACCAGGCTTGTTTGGAGCGTGTTGCAGCAAAGGGCGTTGGTGCGTGTGAAGGACAATACTTTGATTTCCTCCATTGCATCGATAAATGCGTAAGTTGTTCTGGTCGTCTTGGCGCTTAGATCACGCGCCACCCACGTCCTCGTGAGCTGTTCAGCGTTAGTGGCTGACGTGTTTGGTTCTTCTTGTGTTTTTGCGATCATTTTTGTCCAGTCTGTTCCCCAAATCATGAAGCATTTGAAGTGAGTGAGCACAGAAAAACTCTGAAAGAGCTATCTGCGATGTCTTCATATAGTTTGATTGTTTGGGAAAAGAGATTCAAAGAGAAATAAAGCAAATGGTTTGTCAACAACCCCAGAACCGAAGTTGCGATGGACGACTCTTCATCATTCATTAGCATCCTCCCTATTAATTTCTCTGCCTATACGAGTTCCATATGTCCTGCATTTGATCGCTTTCACCTCGCATAACAGGTAGCATCGCAAGCCCATGTTCATTTTTGTTCCTTGCCGAATCCTATTGGACCTGACGTGCAATTCCTGTCAGCAATGGTGTGTGCCACTCGAAGATGACCACGTTAGTGACCTCCCTTGCCGGAACAGTCCAAACACTATTAAGTACAGGCTGTTCGTATATTGAACTCGATAGGGTTGCTGGTAGATTTTGCACCAATGAGCAGGTGGGGAACGAGGTTTGAAAGTTGGTGGTTTGGAGGCACTGGTGGCTGGGTGTGGGTCTTTGAGTACCAGTTAGTTGGAGAAAAGGAAACAGAAGCAACATGACCGTGAAGCGTAGAAACCATGGACGCAACAAGAAGGGCCGCGGCCACGTCAAACGTGTGCACTGCGTGTCGACCTCCAAGCTTATCCCTAAGGATAAGGCCATCAAGCGCTTTGTTGTCCGGTGAGTTTGCGAACAGCAGCAACAGGAAACAGGTCGGCGTGGTCCGTCATCCAGTCAAAAGCGAGCTACCTTTGTTGGGTGGTTGGCTGGCCATGGAGGGATCAAAAAGCAGGGCGACAAGAAGCAAGCAATTTATTGATGGAATCCATGGGAACTGACAGGCTTTTGCTTCTTTGTGTGTCTATTCTGTCTGTCTTGGTATGACCCATTTTGAAACGATTCGATTCATGATTTGCCATGGAATGACAAAACAAAACTGGATCGGTGATTCTCAACTTGGCAACGTTACAGCAACATCGTCGACCAATCGGCCATTCGTGATCTGAAGGAAGCCAGCGTGTACGAATCGTACGCTCTCCCCAAGATTTACATCAAGAACTACTACTGCGTCGAAGCCGCTATCCATCAGCGTATTGTGCGTGTGCGTAGCACTGAAGGCCGTCGTGTGCGTACCGCCCCACCTTCGCGTTTCCGCAAGCGCACGTAAATGTGCTTCATGCCCCAGTTGACTGGTCTCTTTCGTCTCACTTGGCTTGACGGCAATCCTCGCTCTGTGGATTGCATGCAAGCCTAGCGACTCGAAAGCAAAAAGCTGTTTCTATCAAGTGGCTTTTGTGTAGACTCTGCTTTCCTCTCTCAACAAGCGTTGGGAGCGTTGTTCGAGTGGTCTAGTGATGCTCTGGCACGTCCCAACGGCTTTGCAGGAAGATCAAAAAAAGAAAAAGCATGCGAATCAAAACTCAACACGTCAGCTGCATCAACCCGTTAATAAGCTCGAACAAAAGAATATGGCGGCGCGTCTTCTGGCGTGGGGGCTTTTGATTTGTTGTTCAAGTGCCATTTGTTGTATTGCCCTCTTGCTTTTGTTGCAAGTTGGAGGCTTTCTCGTTTCGCGTCGTCTCCTTCACGAGTTTGCACTTTCAATCCGTTTAATCGCACAATGCACACCAAGCAGAAAGTGGCGCAGAGATCTTTTGCGTTATTGGGTGTTGCCAATGCTGTTACCATTAGAAGTCCATCAATTGCCAGGCGCCATTATTCATTCGGTGGAATTGAGTGGCTTTTTGTATGAGAATTTGTATATGTTGAGGATACCACTCATGTTTCTTGCTCTGGTCGGATCCTGAAGAGTCGCCGGGAAGCAAGCACAAAAAGGGACCCCGGCGCGACACCTTGCCCAGCAGCAAGCAGCAGCAAGAACACGAAGAAGAACAAGTGGGAAGCGAGCAGCAAATCGCTTTCTTACGGTCAGCTGCATCTCTCGTGGATTCGATCATTTGCTGAACAGGTTGTCGCCTTTCGCAAAGCAAAATGAGCAAACCGCTGAGTTCACATCACCAGGAAGAGGTGGGTGCGTCATGCAAAGATCCCTCCGAGTTTTCGCAAAAGCAGTTGTCGATGTTGATGTGCTCGATGTGGCTTCTGTTGAGGAGACTCTTGATCAGCCACTCACTGTTTGATTTGGGATCTGATCAACACACTGCTTGGTTGTTGTTCGTCACCAGATCTCCAGATTTCTCAAGTTCTTTCGATCGCGACTGAAAACGCATCTGGAGAATGTCGAAGCCGACTTTGAAGATGCTCGTTCCGATCGGTGCTGTCTGTAGACTTGTTGATCTCTCGCATGTGGGTGAATGCTAAACCATTGTCGATCGTCCTACCACTTAGTCTTTCAGGAGACGACGTCTTCACGGCCAAAGACGTTCGGGAATGTCTAAAGTCTCTCTGTTTCACCGTCAAAGTGCGCGATCAGCTTTTGTGGCTTTGGCCGCACTGCAAGAGCTCCTAACACTTTGTCGCCTTGCTGTGTTGGGGTCGTCAGGGCAATGTGCGAAGTGAACTGCAAGACACAATTCACATGATGGCACTGATACTTCGACAAGTGTTTGCCGAAGCAGAGCGCAGTGTAAGAAGTCCATCGCTCAAAAGTGCTGATGATGCGTGAGAGGGGCTTTGAAATGATCCAATTCGTTCTTTCATTTCGCGATCCATAGAAACTCATGCTGGAACTGGATACCGGCATTGTCGAGGACCGCGGCAAGTCCAAACAACGAACGCCATGCTGATGGAACGAATGGATCCTTCGCTGATGTATGCTTGGATGTTTATGATGCATAGACTTGTTGGACCGCGTGGAGCGCCTAAACGTATCCGAGTGGGTCAACGACGTTGGCACTTCCGGCGGAGGCAAAAAATCGCCCCACAGAGAGTTCCCCTCACTTGCCAAGACGAGTCCTGACGAAGAACTGCGCGCGGCGTCGCTGGTGTTTGCCAAAAAAGAAGATGAGTACCAGAAAGAAATGAAAAAGCTCAAGCAAAAGCTCGAGGATGCACAAGAAACCATTCGCGACATGGAACGCAACCTCAAAGACAACGAGCAGCACGTTTCTCAGACCAAACAGTTTCAGAGTCTCAAGAAAATGATCGCGGCGAAAAACGACAAGCTGCGATCGTTACGAGAGCGCTTGATCCGGTACGAGCCAGATCTAGAAGAAGAGAAAGACGACGGTGAATAAGATGGTTGATCGGTCGGGTAGCAAAAAGGGGTCGATGAGAGTCCAAATTGGGAAAGCATACGAAACACGAAAAGCGCTGAGACCGCTTTTCATCTGTAATTGATTGTGTGCTTGGCCACGCTTGGCTGTGGTTGTGATGACTGATATCCGATCACCACGCATGAGGAGCAAACTGTTGCTCGATGCACGAAAGAAGCAAAGGACGAGAGGAGAGAACGACGTACAAACCCAACAACACAAGTAGCCTTCCTCAAAGCAACAGCTTGAATTTTCCTGTTTTTGATGTTGTTGACGAGCTCTTCTTCTTTCGTTTGTCCTCCACCACTCACACAGCCATCAGATCAAATGACCAGCTGACGGTGCAAACCCGTGCAAAAACACACAAAAAAGTCGAAAGAGCGTCTCCAAACGCGGGAAAAAGCAAACAGCATAAAGTGACAGTGTACACTTGTGTTCTTCTTCTCTTTTTGACTGTTTGAGTCCTCTGCTCGTCGTCTGTTGGTGAGCCCCAAAACTCTCCAGGACCAACAAGTTTACAAGCCGAGTTTGGTGCGACGCCAGTGACGACGCTTGGCGTTGTACCTGGTTTGTCGAGAAACACACACACACACACACACACACACACACTCGAACGGTGAGAAGACCAATTTTGTCGAGCCGTTCATGCGTCACAAACTCACTTGATGGTGTTGCCCGTGCGCAAACGGATCCATTGTGGAATGGGTCGGTTCTGCTTGGCCTTCTTGGCCAGGATCTTCTTGGTGCGGAGCGTCTTGTGAGAAGGCTACAGCACACATGTACCCATCACGCGCGTCAGTGCACTTGGTTTCTTTATTTTCCTGTCTTCCTTGGCCGCCAAATCCACCGCCGCGACCCAAACAGCGCCATCCAACGCCCTGCTCCTTTGACTCACCATTTTGGGTTTTTCGGCTCTTTTGAGGAAAATGACTCCACCGCCCACACTCGGCCCCAGCCACTTGCACCAACCACCAATCAAACCGGGCCAAGCCCTTCCCCCACCCCACACCCCAACGCAGAACCAACGACTGCTTTTTGGCCAATCACCTGCAAGCAGAATGAAAACCAGGTGCCACACCACGGTCGGCACACCAATAGTACCATTTTCAGTGACATACCGGTTCTATACCGCGTTTCCGCAGAAATCAGTCATGTGGTCCACACCACCGACTTGCAGTGGTTTGACTTTTCAGATCCTGATTCAGAGCCGTAGTGCGCCGTCATCAGCCACAAGCAACGTTTTCACCGGGGGCCAACTCCACCTGGCTTCGTCTCGAATCCAAACAAATGGATGACATCGAGGAAGAGAAGTCCGTGACAGGCTCTTCCGCTGGTTCTTCTTCGACCCTCGCGTCACTGCCGCCTCGTGTGGTGCCGATGGAATCGGCGGATTCCCAATTGACCATCCAATCGGATTCTTCCTCGCTGCTGTCGTCGACATTTTTGTCGGTGGATGGCACCGGTGCTGGTGCTGGCGAAGATGGCTTTGAAGACTATTCAGCCGACACACCCAGTCCCGACCCCATGACTTCGCCATTACAGACCATTCGATTGCCTGCCGACCGAAATCGCCGGCTGAACGACACCCGCATGACCGAGATGTCGGAGTTTTCCATCGCGCCGTCGCCCAATACACCTGACGTGGACACCACACCGACAACCACGCCGACCCCCGATAGCAATCGAAGAAGCATCACGGCAAGTCCCATTGCCTGGATGCGCTCGCCAAAGCTCATGTGGAAGCGCAAGACACTGCACAAAGAGTCTTCTTCTTCTTCTTCGGCGTCTTCCGACAGTACAGGTCATTCCACTCGCCATTCGATTCGCCGTGGTGTGCGGGATTCTTTTTTCGGCCGCGCAGAACCTGATCCTTTGCGCGCTTCGGTGCACCATCAGTTCAATTTACCAGTGATTGAAGAGCAAAGCGGGGGCATTCAAGAGAGTTTTGGGCAGATTATCACCCAACAAATGGGATGGGGATGTCGACGATGGAAACCGGCCACGTTTTGGGCATTTCTAGTGGGTTTTACGACCATAGTATCGACAGTTTTGGTCGGCGTGTTGAGCTCAGCGTTTGGCGGCTACGAGTTGGACCCAGGCCTTGTCATGGGCTCTTTCCAGACCCTGGTCTTATGCAGTATCGTGATTGTGACTTTCCATGGCATGCAGCAATTCCAGGGACACCCGAATCCATTGATTTATTACAAATGCATTGTGGACTCCATGCTGGCCATTCGCTTTCTGTTTGATCCTTTGTTTCTTGAGCTGGGTTTGTACGTCAAGGACGAGCATCAGTCGTGTGCATTCCTCTCGGGCGTCACGCAGTTTCTGTATTTGTCGAGTGATTCGTGGTATTTCATGTTGATCGTTGACTTGTACATTTCGCTGAGAAATCCGTTTGCAAGTGTGCAACACAATCGAACGCTGTACAAAAGATTTGTGTACAGCTTCAGCTTTTTGATGGGGTTGTTGGTGGCTTTGGTGCCCAGCATGCATGGGCTCAACGACGGCAATTACTGCTGGACAAAGCGTGGTACGTCGAAAGACCGTCGATTCTTTGATCTCAACCGCTCAACTTGGACCGTATTCTACTCGTGGATGATCGTTTTCTACGTGTCGGGCTTTGCGGTGCTTGCGTTTGGACTCAAACGGCTTCGCACGGGGTTGAAGGATACGCTGGGACCTCGTAAAGAAATGCTCCGCAAAGGAGCACTCAGTATCGTGAGTTATACGAGTTATTGGACGTTTGTGTTTGTGTCGTATTCGCTGCTGTTCACTTCGCGTGGAACCGTCAATGAACAGGGCAAGATGCAGTCCTTGCCCAAACTCAATTCGTTCTTGTACATTTTGGCCGGTCGTGGTGCCGTGGACTTCTTTGTGTGGTTTATGGTCAACGACCCCAGTCTGATGAAGCAAAACTGGCTTGTGTTCTCCAACGATTCGGCCGATACGAAGTATTCGGCGCAACTGAACACGGCGCTGCAGCGCGAATTGATCTCGTTTACGATCCAAGGCATGATCCGTGCCGTCAAAGACGCCGATGACGACCTTGTGCTGGAAAGAACCGCCATGAGCCCTACTACAGTTGCGACAGATAACAGCTCTGTGGTTCTGAATCACATTACGGTGGTCCATGCTCAAGGCGAACAAGGAAACGATACATCGACTCCCCAGTCGACGGTTGATTCAGCGGCTGATGCAAGTTCTCGCCAGTCGATCCATTCGTCTCAAGCCGGGATTGGCTCCAACGAGATGATCAGTGATATCACTGGTTTCAGAGACAGCTATACTGACGAGAATACCACAGGCGAGGGCGAGCATTTCATCACGTTTACACCATATGCTGGCAAGAGTTTTGCAGAACTGCGCGAAGCCTACGGCATCCGTGCGGAAGACTTTGTGGAATCCTTTCGAACGAGCACCAAGCCCAGTATCAGTGAAGGAGCCAGTGGTGCGTTTATGTTTTTCAGCGGAGACAAACGATTCATCGTGAAGAGCATGGAGGAAGCCGAGTGCCGCTTTCTGATTGAAATCGCCGACCAGTATGTCGAGTATCTGATGCAGTCTCGAGAGAGCTTCATCACAAAGTTTTACGGGTGCTTTCGGATCTCTTTGTATGGCAACGAGTTCTTCTTCGTGGTGATGGAGAACCTGTTTGATGTCATGGAACAAGGGGTCACCATCCATCATCGCTACGACATCAAGGGTTCATGGGTCAATCGAAGCTACAAGCGACCACGCCGTGGTGCCAAAGTGAAATGCCGCAATTGCTCGATGCGGTTCACCTATGGTCAGAAAAAAACCACCGCGTCGCGTTGTCCCAACGTTGTGGGGTACCATGAACCCAATGTCGTGCTCAAAGATGATGATTTGCACACCAAAATCCGCATCGGCGCGAACGAAGGAATGAAGCTGTATGAGCAACTGACCGAAGACTCTCTGTTTCTATGCTCTCTGGGGATCATGGACTACAGTCTTTTGCTGGGTGTTGTGGATGTTGAGTTCTTTGTGGAGCGCAAGAACTCGGCCGAGCCCCATTCCTCCTCCAATGGAGGAGCGCTGAGCATGGAACGTGTCTCACGAGAGACAGTCTTCAGCCGGTCTTCGAGAAGTGATCCATCTTTCATGAACGAGTCGCTGTCATCCATGGTGATCACTAAAAAGGACGACCCCGTGCCCGACACCAAGAAGCCTGACATCATGCAGCGAAGGTTCATGCGCAAAAGCGAACGCGTCTTTGGGCCTGGGTACTACTACATCGGCATTATTGACATTCTGCAGACGTGGAATTTCCAAAAGAGAATGGAGCGTTTTTACAAAGTGCATTTCCGACGCTGTGATCCCGAAGGCATCTCGGCGATTGATCCTGTTGCGTACCAGAAGCGCTTTGAAAAGAAGCTCCGAGATATCATTTCTTTGCCAAGAGATGCACGCATGAAGAAAATGCAGTCTTCACGACTGAATGCGATCCGCGCTTTGGGCAAATTCGGCAAATCCCGCACCAAACAGCAGCAAGATGAAGATCAAGACCAGGAGGCAAGCGAACGCATTTCGGTTCCCATTGTTGATTTGCCTGAGTCGCCTTCAAGAAACAATCCCCACACTATTTCTCGATCCACTGAAGAGAGCTCGGATGATCGTCTTCTCAGTCCGCATCACATCCTCATGGAGATTGATCCCGAAGCGATCCGGCGCTCGATATCTCCCTCGAGACGGGCTTCAGCTGAAGCCCGTGCGTCGCCGAATCCCACTCCCGTGCGCAGGTTGGTATGAAAAGAGGAGGACGGGAAAATAATAAAATCAAAAAGCTTTTAGTCAGACCACTTTATGTTGATGGCAGCACAGCATTCGTCGCACCAAACAACAGAAACAGGCCTCTCGTCCCAGAAAACGGCCCAAGTGCATGACCTTTCATGATTCAAATGACGTCCTCTGATTGGCTGGCCCTCCTTTTCTCCACTGCTGATTGGCTGTTGAGATGCCCCGTCCCACGCAGCTGCTGGGCACTGGCTGTTTTCTGGTGGCAGCTGTCATGTGGCGTCTGGGTGAGAATGGCATTCAAACTCATCCAAACACAGATCCAGCTGGGAATTTTTTGAGAGTGCAATCGTGTCAGTGAGTTCAAAGAGGTCTGTTCTTGCTACTCCACCAACCGCAACACCACCGCCATTGCCCAACACCACCAAGCACCTAAGGAATCGAATCAATTCCAACCAACCCAACAACCGCAATAAATGACACCTTTTGGGCGTCATCTGGTGCCAAAGCACCTTCTATTTTCTGCAGAGGCAGCTGGTTGGAGGGTTTTCCCAATATTCCGAGGGCGATGAGCTTGGGTTCTTCAAAAACGGTTCGTTTTGTTGCGTCAGATGCTTCCAAGTGAGTGGAATCGTGTCTGGGATGACTTGAGAGCTTCTTTGTTATCCCTGGTCATTTGTCAACTTTTTGAGCAGACTCCACAGCACATCCATCACTTTAGCAACTCTCTTTTGAGTGAGTGTGTGAGTGTGTGTCTACTTTGGGTCTTGATTCCAATTCGCTGGCATATCGTGGGTAAGACGCCATCTGCATCCCAAAGCAAATCTTGGGTACTAGGTGCCGCAGTTCTGGTCCTCGTCATTTGGTTGGTGTTGTACAAGAATTCAAGGTGGCAGGGACTCTGCAGTTTGCCATCTCTTCTACACAACAGATATCAGCAAGAGAAAGAAACTCCCCAAACGCATTGGTGAATTGCACAACAACGACAATTCGTGATCATGAATACTCTCCCGTGTGAGCCACTCCCTTTGAAGCCGCCGCCACGAGTAAAAACCCCTGCTGTCGTTTTATTGAAGGCGCCGACACTGTTCAAGCCCCAAAAGCTTCGAGCAAGTTCGTCGACCCGTCGCGTTTCGCGATCGAGTTCCAGTGCTTCGTGCTGTTCGACCGCGTCGACCGTGAAAAGTTATTGCGACGACACGGATCGATCTACCGTCAGCGACGCTGAAGACGAAGAAGATGCTACCGACAACAGTTCTTTTGTCTCCTCCAAGTCGTCTTCCGACTCTTTCAAATCCACTTCTTCCAAACGCGATTCTTCCAAGCGCAAAGTGTCGTTTCAGGAATCACCGCCCGACATCTTGGCGTACAAGCACGATCTCATGAGTTACGACGAACTGGTGTTTCGTGTGGCCGGCTTTGACGACATCATGCGGGAACTGCGCGAAAAAGACGAATACGAAGAATACGGCGAAATGCCCAAACAACTGGTGGTCGGCGAGTTTCTGTATCGTTCGGCGCTAGTGTTGGGTTACCAACCACCCGACAGTGCGGATTCAAGCCCTCCAGAGTTGTATTTCCACCAGTTTTCCGCCGAAGACGTCATGCGCTGGCGAAGGCTCGCGCACCACAACTGGCAGCAAGAAGATGTCACGATTGGCAGAAACTCGTTGGGCAAATCGGCCAAACTGGCTGTCAAGGACTGGTTTCGAGGGTTCAACCCCAAGAGCACCAAACCCATTCCGGTCAACAAAGACCTCAGTCATCTGGTAACTGTGGTCAACTCTTGCATCTTGTTTGGTACTTTTCATTTCCATCGTCTGAGTATCTGGCGGCTTTGTAATGTTAAAGTGTGAGCGAATTAAGTTAATAGGTAAATAGTCAAACCATTCTCCGCAGCAAAAGCATTCCAAAGCCTTCGCGATTCTTCAAAAACGGTCCAAAATGCCACCAGAGCGTTGGCCCAGACCCACCTAAAACGCCACCGCTAGACGCAACTGCACACCCACAAGCACATACTACAACCTCAAGCCACAACACACCTTACACAGCACCACGCATCCACTTTGTTCGCTCGTTCCCTTCAGCGCAACCTTTTCAATTTTTGTCAGGCCAGCGCACTGCACAGATCTTTCTGCACGAGTTCGTTACACCATTTGGTGTTGAAGAAGTGTGCGTTGATGTGTGTCGCTGACGTTCCAAAGCTTGAACATTCTCTTCTCTCTTTTTTCTCTCTCTCTCTCTCTCTCTCGCGCTCCTTCGTCTTCTTTGTTGCTCTTTCTTCGTCTTCTTCTTGACAGGTCACCACGTGACACTCATTCTTCACCAGCTCAGCTGCATCGTTTCAGGTGACGGACAAGACATCACGTCGAAACGCGCGCACCCCATGCCGACCTCCAGAGTTGCCACATTGATGTGCAAGAGAATCCGACCAGATTGCCCACAACGAGCCCCACGCACGCGATGGTGACGTAGTCAGATTTCGACATTTGCAATTGTTTGGGTTTGCTCTTTTTCCGAGAGGTGTCATTTGTTTGGCCATTTGTGTGGGGCCCATTCGGATCGGTGGTGTCTTCTGCACCGGTGTGGCACTGCTGGTTGGTGCAGTGGTCTTGTTGACAGCAATGGGTTGTCACTTCCACAAAGTCATCGTCGACGGCCATTGGCGTCGGTCGTGGACTGTTCTTTGGTTTGGGATTGCTGTTGCTACTGAGACTGCTGGGATTCGGAGTGCGGTGGTGCTGGTTGCCAAAGAAAACCAAACGGCCGACAGCGCCAACGCTTATCACTTGCAGCGCAACGCACCATTTGAGGCTTTGGATCCACTGGAAATGGTACACAATCGCGCCGCTGCAACCCGTGACAAAGCACACAAACACGGGCGCGAGCGTCGACGTCAGCATTTGGAGCGACGGCTACCAGCCCACAGACACAAGGAGACACCAAACGTCAGCATGCCAGCATCAGCACCACCTCTCTCTCTCTCTCTGCTCATGTGCATCTATACCCGAAGCGACGGCCCGTAGGCGTCGTACAGGCGGCGCTTTTCAGGATCCGAAAGCACTTCATACGCTGACCCCACGCAACCCACAGAGCCAACCACCACGACAAGTCTTTTAGCGACCATTCCCACTGGATTACTCGACAGAGCTCACTGCGCAACATCCACACACGAACCTGTGCAGATGGCTTGGAATTGCTCCACATGGGCGGTTGGATTCTTATCTGGATGCAAGCGAAGCGCCAGTCGGCGATACGCCTTGGTGATCTCTGTCGAACTGCGCCGTCCACAAAAGCGGAACAAAACAAAGCGTCAGCACTTGGGAGGAAGCGTTGAGAATGCTGCAAACGTGTCGTTTTGCTTCACCTGGCACTGGAATTCACACACAGCGCCGCGTAAAAATCGAGTGGAGCGTCTTCAGGGTGGGATTCGTGCCACATTTCTTCCTGATAGAATGGTTGATGCGCGCTGGCTATTCCACCCTTAACTGCTACCGCCACCGTCTGTAACTGCTAGCCCGAGGTCAAATGAGCTTGGACGGCTCGTCCCATATCCAAGAATGCGAGACGTTCATGCGAAAGCATGGAGAGACCCATTGACGAGACGGCTGTTTGACATGGGTTTTGATGGCCTTTTGGAACAACTTTGAGAAAATCAAAGGGTTGGCAGAGCAATGGAACCGTTGACTTCTAACGAACACGTCAGTATTTCCGCTCTTTGGCGTTTGCTCTGACTGGAGATGCTCGACTTTGCCAGAAAACGGCGGATGCGAGAACCCTCATCAATGCATCAACACCACCAACCGCCAAGAAAAACAAACGAAACCAAAGCTCTACATTCTACATTCAACGCGAGCCATTCACTACTCTTTGCAACCCCCCCCCCCCTCCCTTGTCTCAAAAGCACGTGAAAGGTCACGGATTCGCACTTAGGTACGACCTCGCGACCTGGAGCGCAAACGAGTGTTTTTTGTCCGATGGGCGTGCAGGCGATTGTGGCTTTGCTGGGGGTTTCTGTTTGGTTGCGTTGGTGCAGAGCCACGTACGTTGAAGACGTAGACGAGATCCAAGCAACTTGTGCCAACTACAATGAAGCCATCAACGCATCAATGGCCTGGAACTGGACCACATTGACTGGTCAAAAGTGGCTCACGCGTATTTCCCACTCGGCGCATTTGTTGGGCTCTTCGTCAGCATCAACCGAAGACTGTGAACGTTTTTTGGTTGTTGGTGGCATTGAGTACGAGTCTGCCCAGCCAGTGGTGACCAACACGACCCAGGTGTTCTCATTCAAGACGGGTTCCTGGTCGGTTCCGCAAGAGCAGATTCTCTCAACCGATCCAGCTACCAACCCCAATGCAAAACCACAGCACCAGGAAGTGTTTGTGCCCCCTGCGAGTCGATCTGAACATGCATCTTTTGTGTTGCATGGCACGGTGTTTCTCTTTGGAGGACTCAACAAGGATTATCTCAACGACGCCTGGAGGCTCTGCATTGATGACGCTTCTGCCAATGCCAAATGGGACAAACTCATTCCGATCAAGCCTTCCGCTGTTCCAACAGCAAGGCTTGGACACTCTCTCGTTGCAGTGTATGAGAACGCCTCAAGCATTGGAGCTCTTTTGTTTGGCGGGTTGCTTTCAACCGGACTGGTGAGTTGTTGTCGCCAAAGCGAGGATAGTCAATGGACAACAGGACTACTGGTGGCCTCGAAATGAATTGTAGGAAACCAATGCGGTGCATTGGGCTTTCATCGCCAAGGCTTCTCCAACCTGCTACTGCTGTGATCGAAATCCACAGATCACTTGGGTGCCACTCGTGTTGGATCCATCCTCGCCGGTCCCAGCGGAGCGCAAGTATCATTCAGCTGTTGCCATTTCCAAGCAAGTCGACGCATCAAATGCCACTTGTATGTTCGTCTATGGTGGACACAATTCTGAAACCAGCACCATCTACTCCGACCTCTGGCGTTTATGCCCCACTGGGACTGCTGGGTCGGTAAGAACAAGCACTTGGGAGATCCTACCGGCAATCTTCTGACTTGACTTCGATCTGTTCTAGCCAGGCCAACCGATTGAGCAACAGCTGTTTGCCTGGGAAGCTCTGAACCCGACTGGCACGAACCCAGGGCCACGCTATGGCCACGCGGCTGCCTTTGTGGACAATGGACGCTTTGTCATCAGCGGTGGTTCTTACACGTTCCCAAACGATTTTCTCACCGACGTCTGGGAGTATCGTCACAACGATTCCCAGTGGTTCACGTTGCACTTTGGCCAAGAGATCTCTCCACGACGAAGTCATTCCCTGAATTATGGAATCAACCAGCTGGTGTTGTTTGGTGGTAAAAATCGCTACGCCGTCAACGGCGATGGCGTGCAACAAGCCAGCTATTTCTCCCCGACCTGTCCTTTGGGTCTGAAGCTCACCTTATGTGACTCGATTGGGCAGGTCTGGTTCTGAGGAGTTGTAATGGCAACTACCTTTGGTCTCTCTTCTCACTCCCATGTCGTGATTTTGCTCCAGTACGTGTGCATTCCATGCCCGGCAGGTTATTACCTTCGATTTGGCGAGCGCGAATGCGTGGCATGCCCTGCAGGTGATCGAGAACGCCAAGGCTGCCTTCACTCAGCACGGTCATCTGATCCTATTCTGGTACAGGAAGCTTTTCATCAAGTGGTGCATCCACCTGCGATCTCTGTCCCGCAGGAACGTACTCCACCGAAGTGGCCAAAACAAGCAGCTCGCCGTGCACGTCGTGCCCCAAAGGCACCTTCTCGACTTCAATCGGCGCGTCTTCTTTGTCAAGCTGTCTCTCGTGTCCCGCAGGAAGTTTTTCAGCCGAAGATGGTGCCACCACCTGCACTTCTTGTGCCCCGGGCACGTTCTCCACAGCAAATGCTTTCGCTTGTGTGCAATGTGAGCCAGGAACATTCAGTGGCGTCGGCGCTTCGAATTGTCTGGGTTGTTCGCCGGGCTTTTTCACTTCCAAAAACGGCTCCACCAAGTGCTCGGCGTGTCCAAAGGGTTTCTACAGCGACACCAGCGCGTCGGTGTGCACACCATGCCCACGTAATACCTTCAGTTCCTCTGTGAGGTAAACGAGATGCCATGCCTATTGCATGACTCAACTCTTCGCTCAGTTATACCCATCGTATCTGAACCATAGCGCACCTGTGGCTTCCTGCGTGCCGTGTCCAGTCTACACTTTCACGTCCGCTGGTCAACAAAGCTGCCAGATGTGTGACGATGGATCTTCCTACCAGGTCAACGCCACTAGTGGCGTGGGGTCTTGCCAAATGTGCGCGAGTGGGTACTTTGCTTCCAAGAGTGCGACGTCAGGTCGATGCATGCCATGTCCAATTGGCCTTTTCACCTCCAAACAAGGTGCCACCAGCTGTGAAGCCTGCCCCAATGGAACACGCACGTTGACAACCGCTTCGACAAGTTCCAACCAGTGCATTCCGTGTGGTTCGGGGCAATTCTTTGACGGTTCCGCATGCTCTCCGTGTCCAATTGGTTCTTTTGCTTCCACGCAAGGTCAATGCGCGCAGTGTGCGCCAGGAACATACACTTCCACAAGTGTACAGGCCGCATTGTCAAGCTGTCAAAAGTGTGCCCCCATGGCTTTCAGTGGAACCCATGGCGCATCTTCCTGTAGCTTCTGCAGCAGCAATTCGTACTCTCTGCACGGCTGGAAAAAGTGCATCTCTTGCGCGTCTTCGACGGGTCCCGTGGCCACGACTTGTCCGGTCGGACGAAATGGGCTCGAGTGTTCTGGCAACGGACAGTGCTTTTTCGGTGGTTGCCAGTGTGTTACGGGATGGAGCGGCGCTTCCTGCGGCCGAGTCGACGTGGATCAACTCACTTTGGCTCTGAACGTGCCGGATTGTTCGCTGCAACCGCTCCATTGTCGTGGTGTTTTGTACTTTGCGTCTCCAAACAACCAGCGCTTTCTAGCAACACAAGGCGCCATCACTTTTGATATCGCTCGGTCGGGAGGATTGCAGCAAGCTGTCAGTGGGCTGGTTATCTGGCAATCCGGCAATGTGTCGCTGGTATCCAACAACTCAATCTTCCCTTTTCCTGTGAATCTGAATGCTGGTGAGTATCTCAAGACGTTTACGATTCCTCTTCACATGTCGAGTGGTGGATGCGGCAGCTTCATTTTGGTGCTCCGTGATTCCTCTGGTGTGATCAATGCGGCTGACTCGAGAATCGCATGGAGCTCCATGTCGGCAGGAGCCGCAGCAGCTGCGTCCGCTCTGGTGGAAAGCGAAACAGCTCGCGTCTTTTTCATCGATGACCAAAGCGGATTCACTTCCACGGGAGATTCTCGCACAATGACAGCAACATGGGGGTTCAACTCCAGCCAGAGGATTGTGGTGAGAGTCAGTGGGTCGCAAAACGTCATTGTACAACTGGCACCCATGCAATCGTCCATGAGATTCGTCGAGACATCGTTGGCGGTGCTGTTCCATGTCTGTCAAGTCGATCCCAGCTTTGATTTTGCCGGAATCGTTCCTGGGATTCTCGCGTCTCTCCAAACTCGGTACACTTCGACGCCGGGTCAAATCTCGCTGGGACTGATGACGACATTGGACAATGTGACTGCAAGCAATCACATCCAGTTGTTCCAGGACACGGACGCGACGTCTTTCTTTGCATTGGCCGATTCCATGTGTTGTGAAAACGCCGATGCAACACTGCAAATCGTCCAACTGCGTTCTTCTTTGCCGTTCATCGACTGGGACGGAACTCCTGGAAGCAGCATCGGCTTGAACCGGCGCCGGATCCTGGTGATTCTCTCATCCGCTCAAACCATCAGTGGAACCAATGATGATATCACGTTGCTACGCCAAGGGCTCATGGAACAGAGCATTTTACCAGTGTTTGTGTCTTCCTCCAGTGCGAATCTGCCGCCTTCGGATTCCTACAATCAGATCGTGACTAGCTTTGGCTTTGGTCAAGTTGCCGGGTTTGCCGCGACCGAAGACATTCCAGCCACTTTGCTCTCTTTGTTCACAACAAACGATCATGGGACCCCTGCGGGATTTGTTCTGGACGATTCGGCATCAGTGATCTCCAATCTGGTGGTGAACAGTGACGCTTCTTCTTCGTTGCTACCTTGTGTAACTTTCCAAGTGTCAACGGTCGTTCCGTCTGCATGGCCCACACTGGCATTGACTCCGATTCGCATTGCGATCGTCGGGTAATCGTCTCTTGATGCACGAGGAACTCATTGTGCACTGACGCATGCATATGGATTTGTGTAGACTGACACGATTGCAGGTGATTCTGATTGAACCGGGTGATTCCTGTTCGACGATATCACCGGTGGGGTATCCCGACGATGACATCAATAATGTGCGTCAACTCCTTCCAGTTGTTCTGCGGTTTTGTTGCCTTGCTGGTGCTAATGACATGGGTATAACTACTTTGGCAGAACATGTGGTCGGGTTGGTTTGGAGCACAGGACAATCTTGCAGATACGCTTCGGGAATGGACTGCCACATCACGCACGGATGTGAACGTCCAGATTGCTACGACTTCTTCGCTGTCCGTTCAACTAACTGATCGGGTTCTCGTACTGCAAGCGCCAACCGTCACCACCTTTTCACTTGTGAAGACCATTGACGGTGGTGATTTCGCGAAGGGAATGCCTCTGGTGCTTCGCGGCTTTCACCGCAAGTCTCATGTTGACATCAGGTGTCTGATCCAATTGACTCTGGTCGCAGCTGGTTCAAAGTCGTCGAGTTTGGTGAATCTGCGATTTGATCATGCGACGACTTCATGGCAGTTCGGTTGGCTTCGCTACGTGCTTCAAAGGGACCTCGATCACATGGACGTGACGCTCAAATGTACTTGGAGTTCCGCAGTGCCGACGTCTTCACAACAAGCGCTTTGGTCGGGTCTGGGTCTGGTCTCGGATCCATTGTTTTCGTGCCGATGTGCCGGCGGCTTTTACAACCAGTTGGTGGGCGATAGTGATAGCGGTTCTCCGTCGTTTTCATCTTCGATGACGACATCAGTGGCGGCCATGGACGCCATTCTGCCTGACACCACGGACCAACAGACCGCCGTCTGCGTTCGATGTACCGCAGGCTCTTATTGTGCATCAGGCATTCGACGAGCATGCCCAGTGGGAACGTTTTCATTTGGCAAGAGCTCCCGTTGCGAGATATGCCGTTCGGGATGGATCTGCGTGGACGGACTTGCGACACTGTGTGAGCCAGGAACGTTTGCAACTCCCCAATTGACTTGCCAGATGTGTCCGCAGGGCTACAAATGTCGCAATGGCAACATTCAAATCTGTCCCGCGGGAAGCTTCTCGCTTGCCAACGCGAGTGATTGTTCCATTTGTCCACCGGGAACGTTTTCGTCTGCTGGGTGAGTTCGTCAAGGACCATGCTGCTTGCCAGTGTTGGTGGTTCTGATCGCATGAAACGCCAGTGCGTCCCAATGCAAGCTTTGTCCTGCAGGAATGACTTCAAATTATCATCGCGATCACTGTGTCACGTGCAGCGCTGGAGAATTTTCCGTCTCGGTAGGTTCCAATGCTGGACGTCTCGGGATAAAAGCTGTGAAAAAGCCCGCCTGATGAGTCTTCTACTGTCAAAAGGGCACCCACCCGTGTTCGTCTTGCGCAACGACATCGTTTGTGTACTCTGCATCAGCTCAAGCAACGTTGGAGACCTGTCTCGCCCATTGATGTACAAACAAGACCATGTACCATTAACACCCGAGCCTTCGCCCGTCAAATGGGATATAGACACTATTGTTCTGGCGTTGGCTCCAGTCCAGTCAACAGTCCACCAACGACATGAAGAGAGGATGCTGGCAAGTAGACGAAACGGATGACGAGTCCACTTGCTCTGCGATAGCTACAGTTGTCGTTCGTCGCAGAGCGAGAGCACGACGGTGTACAGAGGTAGGTACACGGATACCACACCTTGCTGTGCCGTTGCCCATGACTAAGAACGTCCATCGCGTCGCATCGCTCAACCTTTGTCAGCTCCATGCCGTTGAAGTGACGGTCTTGGAACGGGTCACCCATCCCAACTGAACCATGACGGTTCATGCGCTAGTCGCACGATCCAGACCAGCGAATTTGGCTGGCTGAGAGAGAGCGAGAGGTCTTTATGATAATGTTTTCTTCTAATTAATTCACTTCTTGTTTCTACAACTACGTTTTAGAGCTTCTTTCTCTTCCCCGATCCTCTGCTTCCAACAAATACATCTCCGAATTTGCAGCGTGCACTATTCTACCACCACCATGTCGAAAAGAGGCACGGTTTGCTATTGCCGAAGATCAAAATTGGAGATTTGGTTTGGTTTACACCAACACCAAAGAGGTTTCCTCATTTGACGGCTAATGCGGTGATGGCAAATGATGCCCAAGACAGCGGAGATTCTGCTCAAGCAAAACAATCGCGACTTGGTCCGATTGCCAGGAACCTTGAGAATGAGTTCAACAATCCGAGCTTGCATAACAGCCCATGCACCAATGAAATGATCATGAAAAAAGTGCAAAAGTTGACTGGTGAAGGATTCTTTACTCCAACTCAAGCAGATCGTTTGGCCGAGTTGATGGATAAGTCGCCAAAGATGATTTGTTTGTTTCCACAAGTCATCGCAACGTCACCACCGTGGTGCAAAACGTTGAAGTCAAGATCTTCTCTGGCGAGAATCAAGACGTTGATGAAGCCAAGCGTTGGTTGAAGAAGCTTCAGCATATTGCCAAGATCTCGCAGTGGACGTTCAATGAAATGGTGGAGACATTTTCCATGAATCTACGCAAGCCAGCGAAGGACTGGTATGATCAATTACCCGAGCCCGTGAAGAATAGCTTGGGTGCGACTGAAGGCTGCGGTCACGATTCAGTATTTTCAGCATCCTGAAGATATGAAAAAGATGTATTACAACTTACACCAAGATTGGAATGAGTCGCCTCTCAACTTCTTGTATCGCTTTAACGCCTGCGCGGCAAAATCCGGCATAAAGTTTCGCGTGGACCAAGGCGATGTCAAGAAGAAAGATGCAATTTTGACGAAGTGAATATTTTCCTAAATGGATAATAAGTGAGGTTTGTTTATCTGATATGTTATACAAACAATCCAACAATTTTACGACATGTCAGGAATCT